>OMNV01000341.1:4028-27397 GCA_900303265.1 Brotula barbata | reverse complement strand
GTAGGTTCTATCCATCCATCCACCCATCATCCATCCATCCATCCATCTATCCATCCATCCATTTATCCATCCATCTATCCATCCATCCACCCATCATTCATCCATCCATCCATCTATCTTGCACCCCCTGGTGGTGTACTGCAGTAGTGACAGAGTTATGGCCCCCTGACTTTCTGAAAGCTGTCAAAATGTCTCCCTGTGAATAAATATCTAACCCTGAAATGTGTGCACCGACCTGAGGAAGGTTTCCTGTAGCTGCTGAGGCAGAGCAGTGAAGCTAAAGGCATTCTTCGACCGAGGAAGAAACGCCTCCATGTTCCTCTGCAGCGCCACGGTGGGGTTGGTCTGTATAGGAGCTGCACTGCCAAAGAGGTGGTAGGAATACCTGAAACACACACATATCACTCGCTGATATGCTTTTACCCTGGAAAACAATGAATCCAACCACACACAGGTGTTATCATGCTTTTTAATCCAAAGTTGATTGGTTTGTAGAAATTATGAAATCAGTTTGACTTCTAACAAAATGTCATTATTCCATTTTTTTCTGTTTTAATCCAACTTTGTTATGAAAATGTGCCTAACCAAACAACTTCAAATGTATCACTCTGATAATGTGTATCTGAGGTGAATGAACCTGAACCTGATGACAGTGTGAGGCTTCAGGTGGAGGTTGCTTAGGCTGAGGAGGTCCAGAGAGAGGCAGTAGTGATGTGCTGTGGAGGGGACGGACCTTTTAGGAACACACACACTGACACGCAACGCTCCGGACGGTGCTGCAGCCTCACCGTAACTTTGCGGCTGCTCGGGAGCGTCCAAATCTACAAGAGCAGACATCTTCAACATCACAGCTCTCAAAACCAAATGTTAATCCAACGTCTGCTGTATTCAGACTGTATTGATGGTTGGACCTCACCTGTCGGTCCAGTCGGCTCTTTGATGAGGCTCAGCCCTGAAGGAAGAAGGGGTCCGGCAGGAGGACAGGAAGGGGCGTCAGAAGTCTCCGCCATCAGAGAGGGAGTATGAGGTTTAGGCTCTGCTGGAGGAACAGTTGGAGTGGAGAGGGATGAAGGGGCGGGGCGTGTCGATGACCTTCCTTCCTCTTTAGTTCCTATAGACTGAATAAAGATGATCAGATGAAGATGTGTTTATGTTGAACTCTGACTCCTCCAGACGTTCGCCTGTGATCAGTCTGGATCCGTGGGCACGCTAAACACAGTTTTTAGACTAGGCTGCTGTTTGCTTCATGCGACACACGGCTGAGGGAGGTGGACGGAGCTGAAACCCCACCATTCCAGAGGCCTCTTCAGAGTCCACGACAAAGGTCATGATGCTCAGAGTCCACTTCCCCCCCAGGCACGCTCACATCACACAACGACCGGCCGCTTGAGGAATGAAAATCAGGAACGCCTACATTTCTCTCTCAAACCTGTTGTTTTCTTCCCGACACTCTGTCTGGGCTGCTTAGGGAGAAGTGAAAACCTTTATTCATCCTTTCACTATATCAGAGGAGACAAGCAGAATGGTGAACTTGTTTATAAGGTGGAGATGATTATCAGTAGTTGTCCTGGTTTCTGTCCAGCTGTTTATTCACCCTGATAAATCCCTCCCATCTCTCTGTTACCAGCATGAAACAGGCCGAAGATTAGAAATAACAGCACAAAACATCTCAAGTTTGAAACCCTCTGGAGTACCTGTGGAGCGACCGCCTCCCTCCGCAGATTCACAGAAACTCCTACGGCGGGCTGGAGGTCGTCGGGCAGAGCCGGTAGCGTCTGCACAACTCCGTGAGGAGGCAGCAGAACGAAGGCTCCCTCCACCGTAGCCGCATTGCTCTCCAGACCCACAGAAGCAGCAGACAGAGCAGAGAGCGGAACGTCAGCGCTGCCCAGAGACTGGTTCCCACAGACCAGATGGATCTGCAGACAAGAGGTGGAATATCTGACCTCGGTCCGCACCAATCTGATTCCCAAAGCTGGATAAAACCATAGACCAACTGGAAACTATTCATGATACACCGTGTCTGATACTCTGTCTTACACCTGACACATTCCCGAACTACAGGAAAGGAGAGGTGACATCATGACAGGCCGGACTCTTCTCCTCCTCACTGAGCTCATCGGTCTGATTTGACAGGTCACCCCACAACAGCAGACTCCTCACCTGTAAACTGGACTGCTGTGCCAGGAAGGTTTGAAGGACTTGCTGGCTGCTGCGGATGCGTAAGGAGACAAGCTCCGCCTCAAATTTGGGGCTGAGCAGGTCGTGGAGTGGCTTACTGGTGATGTCGTTTCCCAGTATGGAGTAGAAGAAGAAGAACTCTGAGCGCTCAGGTGACAGTTCCCTGGGGATCAGCTGCAGAATGAATGAATTTAAAGAGAAAACAAAGGGAGGCATTCTTTCTCAAGTTTAAATCTACGACACTGACCGTCATGCTGTGAGTTTTGTTCAGTGCGTGTATAATTTTCTTTTATATATATTTAAGACACTTTGGCAAAATTACACCCAACTTCTCAGAGAACCTGTTTTCTGTAAGTTGTCTTATTATTTCAATGGATCCATGTTGATATTATTTGTCATTTTTGGACTTTAAAGTTGCCATGTCCACATGATAAACTGTGATAAATCATTTCCTTTTAAAGCATTACAAAGGCAATTCAAATAAATTATGATGTTCAGGAAAGCTACGCATAAATTCAATCAGCGACTTTTTTCTCTAAGTTGTATCATTGTGTAATTATTTGTTGTTCTCTTCTTTGAATGGGTCCTCATGGATCCATGTTGGTATCCGTTTCTTCAGCAGTGCATGGATTGAAGCTCTGCATTGACTTTTCCTATTTCCTGGCCCACAGCGCCACTCAGTGGTCAACCCAGGTATCTTTCAATGTCTGTAAACTGGAAGTGAAGCTCTGATTCTGATTTGAAGATTTTTAGCTATATTTATTTTAGAGATGTTTTTTACAGAATAGTCCTGGATGTCCTGATGGAAACATGTGCAATCCTGGTGGAAAATCACAAAACAGCTGACAAACAAAGATGTTTTGTGAGTTGCGACTAGGGCTGAAAAATCCCTCGATCATTAATAATGTACATATTATCTGAAGTTATGATTTTTTTGGATATGTCAGACTCGTGCATTCTTCCAGGTATCACCTGTAATGAGGCCCGGTTAGAGCTGCCCATAGCGTACCTGTTCCAGTTTGGTGGCGAAGGCTATGGTGATAGACAGGACAAACATGTTAGTGCAGAGGTGTGGAGGTCCGATCTGATGGTAGTCCTGATCCGGGATGAGCACAGCTTCCAGCTTCTCTGCACACACAGATCAAAGGTCATTAATCAGTGTCATTCATGCAGTCAGTACTTTGTATATTATATAATTATATGATAATTATATATTATTATTATTCATTATGTATATAATTATATAAATTATAATATTATTATAATGACCACATTTGAAAAACCTGTGATTTATTTAAATATACAACTGCTCTAATTAGGAGCTCCAGATTATGGTAGCTGTGCTGTGCCTCATACTGTGGTAATTACAGTTATCCTAGATCCACCCCATGGGGCTGTTTTGTCCAAAGACAGTGAAAATGTGTCCATCATTGAAACCCTAAAAACTCAGTGTGCTAAATCGTAAATATATTTTTCTGTACTGTGTTAGTCAGCTGACCTTGTCTGGGTGAGGCTTGCTTGGCTTTCAACCTATCAGGTAAGGGTTGAGGCGTCTTGGTGTCGGTCTCCAGCACCACGCGGAGGAGGAGGGACGGACGTTGTTCGGCGTATTTACTGCTCAGCAGGGGATACCAGACAGCCACCTAAGACACATAGAGACATTAATGTCCTGTCCAGAAAATCTATTACCTGGAGAGGGGGCGGCTGGTTTTATCCTCACCTGTTTGGCCTCTTGAATAGATCGCAGGTTGAAGACGATGTGGCCGACACGCTCTCTGCTCTTCCTGACAGGATCCACGGCAAAACACTCCAGTTTGATGGGAGTTCTCTGCAGCCTGTGAGGACCACAACAACACAAATAAACACAGCCGTCAGGTGGACTTTATTTGGACAGGAGGATTTTTACAAAATAAGAGCTTTGACATTTCTATCCATAAATCATCAAATGTGCTGCCACCTAAGCCACGTCGCCCTCACGTCGCCATCCTGGAAACAATTTGTCGTATCTTGTCTGCTAATTACCAGACGTATGAGTACAGCACTAATATTTGTATACATGTTGTATATATTTTGAGTGCATGTCTCCACCAGAGTCTGTTTCTGACTATAAAAGACATTCACAACCAATAACAATCTGAAATCATCATAATTCAACTTAACATGGTTGTGATATAAATATTTAAGACACAGACAATTAAAGAAGTCCTTTTGTCAGGAAGACCTAAAATCTACAAGCTTTACATTATATAACTAAACTAAAAACCTTGCTATGCGGTGACTAAGCTTGTGTGATGAAAGCATCAACGTGTCTTCATTGTAAAAAGTGTACAGCTTAGAGTCTGACAGATCTGCAGACCTGTGATGGTTCAGGGTCTTGCGGTCCAGCTCCCAGCCCAGCTCTGTGCTGAACTGAGGCTGCTCTGTGTGGTCCACCGGCTCCGTGGCCAGTTGCTCCTTGCCAAAGCTGGCCTGGACCAGCAGAGCGAGGTGCCGATTCTTAGGGAAGTGACGCCCTAAGGACAGACAGAGACAAACCCTGATAACACTCCTCATGGACAGCAACACACAGATTGCCAAATCACTCATTTGGGCTGTGCTTAATCACGAATACAAACAGGAAGTAAATACATTGTTTAGCCAGCCTAGTTCCAGGATTAGGCTCTCTGTGACTGCTTCTTTCTTTTATAATCTGAATCATGACTCCTGTTGTTTATATGACCGTGTCACCTGTTTTGCTGCATTTATTCTCATTTCTCTGTGGACTTAGAAATTCTCTTACTGTCACATGTTTTGTATTTGTTATTTTCCTCTATTTTTCATGTCTTCTTTTTTGTAATTTATTATTTCTCAGCGTATGTCACATGGGAACATTGGAGCAGAAGGAATCTGTCTTTAAATTTCCTCTTCCAAAGTTTCTAACTCTATATATATTTAAGGCTTCGGGTACTTAAGGATTTTCCTTACATGTGAAGGTTTTTGGACATGTTTGTCCTTACATGTGAAAGTTTTTGGAGGTTTTTGTTTATAGTTTCTGGTTTTTGGAGAGTTTTTCTTTCCAGGTTAAGGTTTTTGTGGAGTTTTCCCTTACATGTTGAGGTTTTTGGAGAGTTTTTGTTTATAGTTTCTGGTTTTTGGAGAGTTTTTGTTTATAGTTTCTGGTTTTTGGAGTTTTCTCTCCAGGTTAAGGTTTTTGTGGAGTTTTCCCTTACATGTTGCAATTTAACATGTCTTTTCTAACAAACCTGTACAAACAACATTTACACAGCAAGTCTTGATGTCTTATTTTTTAAGTAAATGACATTAATAACGTTAAGTAAATAACATTCTAGAATCAAAGCAGATGGGTTTGTAACTTCTTTACTGGAGCCAGTCAGCTAAAAACTCAGTATTATTCTATTATAGCGGTTAAATATCTGAATTCTATGAAAAGTTTTGTTGAATTATTTCAGCGTGTTCTGTGAGACGGGACAGTAAAGAGACCAATGTAACCGAGCCTACGTCATCTTCTGACGAAACTTCGCCTTGTGTAGCCTAGTTTAGTCGCTCCAACCCATCTGAAGGAAACGCACCGTCGCATTTTCAAAAAGTCGCTTGAAATTTGCCTGACATCAGATGGAAACATGGCGACTAACATCACAGCTGTTGTTACTTTAGAAGCTACATTTAATCTTTGAAGCCGTTTATTCTACCTTCCAGGATGGACACAGCGATGACGAGCCGCTCCATTTTCAGTGGCGATCTCTCTGACGTCATGGTCCTGTGTCAGGCTGGGTTTTATTTTGAAGCAGGCGACGATGACGTGACGATGACGATATTTATTTATACTGCAACGATAAACTCGCAAATTCACGATTTGGACCACGCATGCGCAAAATCTCGTCTGCAATTAAATGCAATTAAATATAAAAATGCCGCTTTCGTGCGGCAAGAAAAAACTTCGTGACCTTTTCGCCGTCTACGAAATTCCATCTGTGATCCTTCAGGCTTGACCTTTGAAATCGTTCACTTTGAATCGACTGACTGAGGGCTTCTTGCTGTTCAGGCGGCCGGGGAAGAGAGGTGTCAGTGGTTGGACGAGACACTGCGGCCATTTTTAGTTAGGATGGAGCATAAGAACCATAATAATCCCGTCAGGCCAGGTGGGCTCTGTTTTTTCATAGATTTATCTTTTTATTATCTTGTAGGTCCAGATGCTCCCTCTAGCCTTCATGATGATGATGATGATGATGATCAGAAGTGTTTTCCCACATCCTGCCACTCAAGCATTGTGGGCACAGTCTCCTGGGAGGTGGAGCCATCATTCTAACAGGGGTAATACAGACGTGTGTGAGTGTGTAAGTTAAACAATACATTGGTCGTGGAGTGCACAGTGCGTGGAAACTTATTTGCCCAAACGAAAGGGGCAGCATTACATAATAAAAATAAAATAATATTTGAAAGGTTAATCCGAAAAATGAAGATTTGAAACTGTAAAAAAAAAGATTCGGAATCTATACACGTGACATATGAAACTAAGGAAAATAAGACATCAATTATTAAAATATATGTGAAAGTAAAAAACGAAAAATATTATTTAACCCGGGAAACCTTTGAATACATTGTTTTATTTATCAAATTTCAAGTTTCAAACTTTCGAAGCTGTCAAAAGGTTTCTGTGTCTGTTAGACTAAACTCAGGGCAAAATTCGCACAACAAAACAAACCCGTTGACGTTATGTGGACCGGACGGGGCGGGTCGAGAGTGGTCGGGTCGGTGCAGCCCTCCCTGGGTCCCCCATCGCTGTGTGCATGGTTTCGGTCCGTACCTGAGCCGAGTGCGGCGCTGTCAGTCCGTGTTTATCAGCACCAACTAATCAACTGGTTAGCACGCTAGGCTAACAGGCGGCCCGGAAGTTCCTGTTTAGCAGCTAAAGATCTATCGGGATGTTCGGCTGTCTGGTCGCCGGCAGGTTGGTGCAGACCGACCCGGTACAGTTGGCCTCGGATAAGTTCGTCTTCAACCTCCTGGACTACGTGAACGTCAACCACGTGGTGGTCTTCATGCTGGGGACGGTGCCGTTCCCCGCCGGTATGGGGGGCGCCGTCTATTTCTCCTTCCCAGACCCGGAGAGCGGCGGCCAAGTATGGCAGCTGCTCGGCTTCATCACCAACGACAAGCCGAGCGCCATCTTCAGAATCTCCGGGCTGAAGGCCGCGGCAGGCGGGCACAACCCGTTTAGTATGATGGCCTCCACCACGCCCGCCTCCGCCGCTCAGGTAGCAAAGTTAAACCGGTTTTGATTTTACTGTAAGAGCCTTTTTCTCCAGGCGTGTTTGACTGAGCACAACTCTTGAATGTTCTGGAATGTTCAGTTCTGTTCTGAATATTCTAAAAATAAGTCCAGTCACATCATGGACAGTCATTTGGAGATGAGTGGAGTGGAGATCAGAGACACTTGTTGTTCTCCTCTTGCTGTCTGTGACATGCAGGTGTCCTCCATCAGACAGAGGGAGGCTTAATGTAAATGGTAAATGGACTGCAAGCGCTTTTCTAGTCTGTAGACCACTCAAAGCACTTTTACAATGTTTTGCCTCACATTCACCCATTCATACAACGAAGGCCCACTTGCAATCTGGGGTTAGGGTCTTGCTCGACATGGTGGAGCCAGGGATCGAACTGGCGATCCTTCAATTACTAGGCGATCACCTTAGCACCTAAGCCACGTCAAGTGGAGAAACTGTAGAATAAATCCATATATTCATCACATGTTTCCCCTTGTGAGAACGTAAACAAACAACACAACAGAGTAGAAGAGGAGGATCTCTCATTGAAGTGTGTCTGTCCACTGTAACGCAGGAGCAGCGACACTTTCTTACATTCTGTCCAACGCTTGACAGCCATCGACCAAAAGCATCTGGCCGTCCCGACCCACGAGCAGCGGTGGGACACGGTCAGTGAAGTCTGGAGGCCGTGAAACCTCCCTTGACTGGGTTGGAGGGCACCACCTCCTCCTGGGAGCACGGCTGTCACTCCACAGTGCTTATTGCGGTTTGCCATGTTTAATGTGACGGCAGATGGACGTGGACAGGCGTTTTTGAGGAGAGTTCAGAAATATCCATGGAAACCTTGCCGTATTATGACAGTTATTCTGTCAAGAGTATGGCGGGTTGTGATAAGAGATGAGCTGACAGGCTCCTGATTGTGATGATGATGATTGTGCAGTCCTCCCCACACTGAATTCATAATTTACGTCCACATGCAAATACTCATTTAGTACAGAAACCTTAAAGAAACCAGACCACCACAGCATCGTCACACAGTGGGAGGCTGGTAAGGCTGCAGCGTACTTCTACAGCACGTCACAGAACAGCATGTAGAATTGATATGTAAATCCACACACGTTTCCACCCTCACACACACACACATACGTACACCCAGGCGTTCCGCGGTAAAACAGAAGCGATCAGCTCGGAGGCATACAGCGTAGACGCATGCAGGGGGATGGAGTGTGTCCAGAGTGAAACCACTGTCACTCATTAAAGCAGCGTCTGACAGATTAAACGTTTCAGTTTCTCATGGAGGCGAATACAACGTGAAGCAACACCGTCAGACATGTGAGTCTCACAACCGGGAGGAAATATGAACTGGGTCACTTCAAGTGTGAGCAGGAAAACCACTGAGTGAAATTCAATTTAATTTAAGGATGGACAAAGTGTTTATGAAGACCTTTAATACAAAGGAAAGTCCATTAATGTAAACGTGACTTTTTATATTCTACCCTTGGCTGCTCCTGTTTTTTATATTCCACATACTCTTTATAAAACACAAGTAGAAGATTGGAAAGAACGAAAGCCAGGACCTGATCCCATTTCAACATCCTGTTAGTCAGATTGACTGTTGATGATAAGGAAAAGTTAATTTTTAACATTTATTGGGATAGAAAAAGGGAATTCAAGCAGATTATCACATCAGACCATAAGAACTGTGAAACTTTAGCTTCCTTTAATGTTTCTTCTACAGTTGGGAAAGTTACATTCAAATAACATGGAGGTTCTTAACATCAGGCCTAACCTGTAACCTGCACAGTCTGTTCTGGGTGTTAATGTGTATGGAGACACATTATATCTAAATATTAGACTCATTCAGTTTTGTACAGTGCGTCCCTGTAAAAATGCTCTTTGTCCCACTTGTGGTTTTGATCTGGTCACCCTATTGGAAACACTGCAGTCCTGGCATTTCTTTCACTTTCAGTCGGCCTGGCTGGTTTGTCGGCTGTTTAAAGTTTTCTGATGCACGAATCACCTGGAGACTCGAGCTTTAGAGGAAACACTGAATATGGGGCTGGTGGTATTAAATCATGTGAAAGTGGTCACGCCTGTGGAGGCTCTAATTAAAAATATATGTTGTTAGTTTGGTAATAACCTTGTTTGTGTTTATCAGGACTTTTGTTCTGAACACAATCTGTCAGGAGTGAAATTCAGAATAAGAGCTTTTTGTTTTGGTTGTGTTCTGTCATAGGTGGGTGTGTCTGTGGAGGCTCTGGATCAGTTGGCCCAGCAGACTCCGGTGTCCAGTGCTGCCGTGTCCACCGTGGATTCCTTCCTGCAGTTCACGCAGAAGATGCTGGACAGCTTGTGTAACTACACTTCCTCCTTTGCTGTGTCCCAGGCTCAGATGAGGCCGAACCCGTCGGAGACATTCGTCCCAACGAGTTGCATCCTCAAGTGGTACGAGAACTTCCAAAGGAGGATGGCTCAGAACCCAAATTTCTGGAAGAGCTGAGGGGAGCTGATCCCAAAGACTGAATGGATCAGAACAGATTCCATGTTGCCTACACGTCCTTATCAGACCGTTTGCTTGTCTACTTTGATTTGGGCTTAACGAGGTTTGATGGCTGTTGAAGTAGTTTAAGTCACGGTCACATGTTGGACAGCACACAGAGCTGTGGGTCCATCTGGGCCTGAAAAACACCTCAGGAATCAATCAATCAACCAATAAAATATTACCAAGATCACAGCAACACGGCTGAGCCTCACTACTTATCAATCAATCATTGTTTCTGTGACTCACAACAAATTCAAACAGTCCATAAAACGCCACTGAAGGAAATACCTAATGATAGCTTCAGTATTGTATCATGAGAAACGTGATCTGAGAGTTTTAATAGTCTGATTTTTAATATTCTAATGGTTTCTGTGAAATCCTATGAATGAAGCCAAAATTACTATTGCATAATCATCACAAAAACTATATGGAGAAAAAAATCCAAGAGGATCACACCAAATAGTTAGTTAATAATAAATCTCATGCTGCACAAAGATGTACAGTGTCATTCACCCATTCATTTGTATTGTCATATTACAGTATTTTCTTGTCTTTAACATCAAACTTTCACATTTCAAGATAAACGCATTGAATGGACCTGACTTCATCTCCCACATCAGACTTACGGCACGTCATGGACGGATTTCAGTGAAACCTATGGGACACAAGTTGGACACAGGGACCCCATGGTGGCGCTGTAACTATTTTTATTTTTTATTTAACTTTTGTACTGCTGCTCACAGCATTGGTTCCTGGATTCCTGTCAGAGTTCAGCCATCGAACCCGCCCATTTCACCCACGTTTTCTGCTACTTTGACCTTTTGACATTTTGTTTTTAATTTTGGGTCAGTTGAATTTTTTTAGAATGTTTGAACCAAGACAGAAAAAAGTTCCGAATAAGCAACTCTGTCACAGCCGAACACGCTATACAATTGCGATGTTATTGCAACTGACCCTTGTAAAGTGCACTCAACATTTCATAAAATCTGTCATGTTGTTTTTATGATTCATGTCATTTTTTAATTGTGCTGTAGTTCTTGACATTACCACCAGGTGTCAGTATGATTGGAGATATTTTGGCAGCGGTCTTGATATCCCTGGAAGTTGAACTCATTGTTAACAGCGGGAGGACAAAAAGCTAAGCTAAGCTAAAACAAATAAATGCTGCTGTGTGACTTTCTGTTTGTGTTTAATCAAAGTTTATTGTCTCAGATGTCAGCTGCATGAGTTATTACTTATTACAGGTCACATGATCAGGTCAGGGTTATGACATGTCAGCAGGGTTGAAACTGTAGAAAACTTAGAACAGCTAACAAGCTAAGCTAACCTGGTATCTAAATTGTAGTCCCATTCATTTCCAATATTCACTGTTTTGTCTTCTTAGTTGTATAATTTATCAGTGTTGAACTGAAGACCTGTCTCTGACCCGGTGTTCTTCAGCGCCTGTGCTGAATCAGCAGTGTCTGTCAGACACCATAACTGTCATTGTAGCAGCAACAAAACAACACTGCCAAGCTAGAAACCATGGCAACAGCACACACAGAAGAACCCATCCATGGATTAACGACGCGGGCTGTCACAGACCTTTGCAATTTGACATTCATGCTGTAAAACCTGACCTGCACACTGGATCTGGTCGAATAAAAGTTTCCAGGGTTGTGCAGGGATGATGAAGACCCAGTTGAACTACATAACTTCCACTGGGTGTCTGAGTATGAAACTCTTAGTTGTCTCAGCTTTAAAGTAGCTTTGTACTGACCTCAAGATTCAAACATACATGAAAGTCAAAAACAAATCTATGTTGATTATGGTTCATATTTTAACATCTAACACCTTAAACGTCTTTGTCTGAAGTAACAGCACCTTCTTTTAATTACAGGTGGTGATCCAAAAGTTTACAAAGATACTAAAGGGAAACTATAAGCAGCAGAGACATTTAACTTTTCACAATTCCTCCATGAATGACAAAATTGGACTTAAATGTACCAGTTTAAAAAGTTACATTTTTCTCTGACTGGACTTGGTGGCCCCTTTGTGCATGGTAAAGACAAAATGTTCCTAACCATGAGTAATGGGTAGCGTTGTGAGCTTTTTACCATTTTGTATTTTTAAATTTGACTTTGAGTGGCACTAAAAAGGTCTTAAAAACTCTTAATTGTAACTTTCCTAACTACAGAGACACTATATAAATTTGTGAAGTGCAGGTATCTCTTTCCATTCATGGAGGTTGTGAATGAATCCTTGGAACCCTGCCCCCATGTATCTGTGTATGTGTCTCTGTCCTTTATGGTAACATACGAGGCCTTCTCTTGTCAAATGTGGGAACCTACAGGGATTCCATTTGTATATCAATCCTGTATCAGTTTGTACACAGACATCTCCCCCAACACGCAGATGTTTCACACCAGATGTTGTCGCTACAGAAACGACATTTTGGATTTTCTTCTCCTTCTCCTTGAGATACATTACGGTCGACTCCTTTATCACTGTATGGTAAAAACAGTAGAGATATGTGATGCACATAAAAAGATGAGCAAAACGTGAGATTAATTTGTGGCTTCCTCAACTGTTTACGTTTTGTGTCTGGATCCTTTTCTAACATGACGTAAACAGAGCTGCTGGGACAGGAAGTGAGCCTGGTGTCTAACTTCCGCTTACTCATAAAACATCACAAATACTGAGTACAAGCATTCACATCAAAAACATCTGACAGTGCGCCTCCCTCGCTGACGGATAAAATGCTGCATCCATCGTTGAACCCATGAAGAAGACCATTTTTCACATACATACATACGCATAATACATCAGTACATACAATCAGAGATTTCATAGAGGTGCTGAGAATAACATAAGAGAAGAATAAAACTTAAGAAGGTTAAAGTCGGTCATCTAGAGCAAATCTCAACTCATGGAGGAGCAGAGAGGAAGAAGGTTTACAGCCTGCAGACAGAGGGGCAGACGGACAGAGACCTGTACTAAGAAAGGCCATGGAAAGAAATCCTCGAAATACTCTAGCTTTATTCATGTCTTCTTATCGGATACTGAAACAGAGTTGATTACACTGGTGTGTAGCAGGTTGTGTTTCTTTTGTTGTTCTGATTAAAGACTTTGAATCCCTTAGGGGGGTCAAAATGTCAAAGCCTTATTATTCTACTTACCTCTCATCTCCTAAAAAACTACAAAAAAGTAAAACTTTCTAATCTAACATCCATCACGGCAGCGACTAACTAACCTCTTTTGGTTGTTTCCCTTTATCTGGAACCAGAAGTATTTTTCAGACTGATGGCCTTCATGTTATCTGTGCATGCAGCGTCTGGAGCTCAGTCGACTCTCCACTGTGCCCTTGTGCAAGGCATTGAGCACTTGACTGGCCGGTACTTCAACCACTGTGCCCCACAAAATAACTAACTAACAACTATTAACAGTTAACTAAATTAACTCCCCAGAATCTGATGTGAGAAAAACAGAAAATCATCAGCGGACCCTCTGCTAGCCACACCCTCAGCCTGTGCTCAGCCACGCCCACGTCACACTCAGTGGGTCTCTCCGGTCAGGTTACTGTGCAGGTCGTCATACTGCGTCAACTCTTCAGCACAAACACTGCATCATAAAGCTCCGCACCCTCCCACCCATGTTGACAGGGAGAGCTACAGAAACCCCCATAAAAAAGAATAAATGATGTTAAATCAATAAAATACTGATGAATTAGAGCTGTGTTGGTAAATTGACTAAATGCAATCATATAAAACCAAAAAAGAGATCATTTTAAGGTATCAAAGAGTTGAGCAGCAGTTAGGTTTTTGGCCTCTGAAAACGTCATTTTAAAGTTCAAAGGTGACAAATAAGTGATCAATGATCAAATCAAACAAACACAACAGAGGCTGTGTCCTGAATGTTTTCATAAATTACACAAACTCCTGACTTCAGTGACTAAACACTGATTATAAACGTATTTAATATATTCCATCAATGTTGGTACTTATGTTACAATAACTGAGGTTTATACACTGTAATGGAAGGAAACTCATCCTACTATTGATGTGGGGGTTCATTTAGACAGGATAACCCCCTGCTACTGAAGAGACACACCAGACACAGAGATGGAATCCCCCTCTTTTGTGTCTTACATTGTGTGTGTGTGTGAGCTGTATCATTGTACATAAAAAGTGCAACAACATTCTCTGTATTTTGATAACCCAAACCTATTTTTCAGTGAAGCGTGATCATACAGTACCATCTACAGATTTACACTCTGCTCCTGTGCTTTATCTTGAACTTTAACACAAATAAAACAGGTTGGTAAGAGACTGGATTTGCAATACAAATGGTCCTCTTCAAATGTTTTGCTCCTAGATTTGGGATGGATCAAACTCAAGGCATGAATCAAACTACATAAAGGACAGACAGACAGACAGACAGTGGTACAACACGATCTCCACGGATCGAACCAACTCAGGGCGCAGAGAATTGAATCTTTATCAATTAATCTAATCTTAGTGGATTACTGTCAATGCTCCCCATTTATTTTTTAAATTTAATTTTCAGCGTTCTGTCTTTGAATATCTTTTACGACGTCCGTTATTGTTTTTGTTGTTTTACCTTAATATAGTAGATAATGTTTCTTGTGTGTTTTAGGTGTTCGTGTTGTCGTTGTGACTAGGTGGACTGGGACCTGCGTAGGATGGGGGTTAGGGCTGGAGTGCCTTCCTTTACATAAACAAATAATTAATAAAAAAAATCTATCAATCAGTGGTTTTCATTCTTGAGAACGTCTCTACCCACACACACTTCACTGAACCAGGTGTGTTTTGGTGAAGATTTAAAAACGCTTTTACCAAGTGAAGGCCAGACTGAAAGGTTTTTGTGTGTGTACGTGTGTGTCCATGTGTGCTTTTGTTTTTCACATTTTCCTTAACGTTCAGGTTTTGTTGTCAAATACTCAATTATGATTTGTAGTCAGTTTTTTCCACCCAAAATTCCAATATAGAGGTGAAATAAACATCAGAAATGCTTTGCCACGAGCTGTAACTGCAGGAACTACACTAACTATGGTGATGCAGATCTTCCAAGATGGTATTTCCTTAAAGCATCCACATTGTTGGATACCCTTCCGCAGGGATCTCGGGTTCACAGGTGTTTCGCCCTTAACCTGTACACCTCGCCTGAGTGGGGCAGCGAAGACTGACTAGACTTAACCTGCAGAAGGCTTCCAACTGTGGGCTCTCTTCAGCCACAGCCATCTTGAGCTGGACTCGGCTGCTGCGGCTATGTCCCTGGTGGCTGTCTTCAACTGTTTGGACTCTAGCTCAACTCTCTGGAGGGAGTACCACACTGATTTTGCTGGGAACCCACGGCAGCCGACTTCAACGGGGAAATTGGTTGCATGCCACCCTTTTAAAACAGCTTCATCGATCAAGTCTTGGTATTTGGCTTATTTCGGTAGGTGGAACATGGCTAGCCTCTCTTCCCAGGGCACCGTGAGCTCAGCAACTATGATGGTTTTCGTGCTCCTTGATAGCAGGACCATGTCTGGTCGGAGTGGGGTCAGTGCCACGTTCTGTGGGAAGACAAGCTTCCTCTTCAGGTCCACACTCAGCCCCCAGTCAGAGGCGCGTTGCAAGGTAAAAGGTGGGTTCTTGGCCGCCGTGCTGGTCTTACGAGCCTTGTCCCCTTGCCTCACAAAGGTTATGGCTTCGGGCGGTTGGGCCTGCTTGTTGTTGGCTTTGACTCGCTGCTGTTCCACCTATTTGGCGATTTCCGTGAGGACCTTATCGTGCCTCCATCTGTAGCGCCCCTCTGCCAATGCCTTTGGACAACCGGTCAGGATGTGGTTCAGTGTACAGGAGGCTGCTCCACATTGGTTGCAGGATGGGTCTTCCTCACTGCCCCAAATCTTCAGGTTGCTGCTGGCAACAGGTCAGTCACAGAGCGCAGGAGAAAGCTCAACTTTCCTTGGTCGGTTTGCCACAGTTCCTTCCAAGTCAGCGGTCGCTTGTGTGCCTGGTCCACTGCGTCCATCGACTCTGAGAGGCAAGTCCGATCTCTTTCACCTGGCGTTCCTCCTCTGCTACCTCACGGACTCTTTGGACCATGAGGCCTCTTCTGGCTCTGGCATCAGCTCTGCTCCACCTCTTTTTGCTGTAGTGTCCAAGGCCCAGGCGTCCCTGGCATACCACGCCCACGATTTCCTGGTGTTTCCAGTAGGACACTGCTTCAATCACAGCTTGCTGGGGCTTCCACCTTCTGCCGCATTTGATGGTCTTACTTGCGTGTCTTGCAATCATTCATGACACCCACATAACGTTGGCCCCCCACCTAACGTAAAACCAAGCTTTACGTGCGTCTAAAGCACGTATTGGAATCATTCTGGCGTCGTAATTGACATTTTCCCGAGGGCACCTGAAAGCACCATTCGCGCCTCATGGTGGTGGCAGCAAGCAGCTATTCTCTCTGATCATCACGACAAGAAGGCAGGAAGGAGTCAGTCAGCGGACAAAGATTCATTTCATCACGGACTGATTATCGGTGAATTATCGAGATGAGTGAGGAGAACGTGGACCTGAAGGACCCCGAGGTCCGGGATGCTGAGCTCAAGGATACGGATAAGACCAATGATGCTGCAGACCTGAAGGACGCCGATTTGAACGAAACGGACGTGGACGTAGGGGGAGCGGCCGAGGACTGGACCGGGACTGGGAACGGGACCGGGAACGGCACCGGGAACGGGACCGGGGCCGTGGCGGAGAAAAACGGGAACGGGACCGGGGCCGTGGCGGAGAAAAACGGCTCCGTGAAGCTGAATATCCCCAAAGAGGGCAATGAGGTGTACTTCACCGGACTGAACAAGGAAGAGCTGCTGCGGGTGGCCGGGACTGCGGGGTGAGGAGGGCCACACACACATTTTATATTTTTAATAACGCTGAATGACGCAGGAAGCGCACAGAAAAACATAAATATTATAAAAATAAGGGTAAAGGGACAGACAGTCCACTGCTGTGTTAGGGCGTGGCCCTCTGATTAAAAAGGAAACGGAATAAAAACACATTACACACACACACATCTAAATCAATAATATGTGTGTATACAGTATATAAAGAGAGAGAGAGAGATGACTGTTAAAATTGATTGCTGACGTAATCAGCTTGTTCTTGGCTACATATTGTTTGTCTTCATATTTGTGAACCCCTACCCTACCTCTGGTAAAGACAATCCACATCAGGACCAATATTTAATTCGTCACACAAACAAATCAACACCAAAGTAACATTGAATGACACAATGATTGTATGAATGAATGATCAAACATTAATAACTGTCTTTACCTCTTTGGTGTTGACTTGACTATCAGTGTCAGAGTTTCATTGTATGCTTGAGGCTCAGATGTTCTTTGAACTGAAGAACACCGTGGACTTGAGGATTCTCATAAACGGCCATGCTCACATTTATCACTTAGTCATGTCAGATGTATTTGTAGCCTAATATCATTAAAAAAAACATCTCGAAGGGTTTTACAGACCCACAGTAACAAACGATTCCACAACCAGGACAACGCTCTAAAGGGAGATGAGGAAAAACTCCCCCAAAAAAACTCAATGTTCAAGGAAAAACTCCCCCACAAAACTCAACGTTCAAGGAAAAACTCCCCAAAAAAACCTCAACGTTCAAGGAAAAACTCCCATAAAAAACTCAACGTTCAAGGAATAACTCCCCGAAAAAACCTCAACGCTCAAGGAAAAACTCCCACGAAAAACTCATACAAAAAACCCAACGTTCAAGGAAAAACTCGCCCAAAAAAACTCGATATTCAAGGAAAACCCCCCGAAGAAACTCAACGTTCAAGGAAAAACTCCCACAAAAAACTCAACGTTCAAGGAAAAACTCCCAAAAAACTCAACGTTCAAGGAAAAACTCCTTCCAAAAAACTCAACGTTCAAGGAAAAACTCAACGTTCAAGGAAAAACTCCCAAAAAAAACATCAAAGTTTAAGGAAAAACTCACTAAAAAAACCAAAACATTCAAGGAAAAACTCCCCCAAAAAAACTCAACCTTCAAGGAAAAACTCCCCCAAAAAAACTCAACCTTCAAGGAAAAACTCCCAAAAAAGACTCAAAAACACTCAACAATCACTTCTGATGAGACAGCTGGGGTTTATGGGAGTCATTATTCTGCTGTCTTGAAGCTTTGGACCATGGGGACCATGAACATCTGATCCTAACGTAACGATAATCCAGACACACAGACTGATGAAGACCTCCATCTGCTTCCTGTAAAACATTTGTCTTTGTGTGTTTGTGACATCTTCTGTCGGCGTTGTGTAGCTGGGTGCGGACTCGATGGCTGCTCCTGGTGGTCTTCTGGCTGGGCTGGGTGGGGATGCTGATGGGAGCGGTGCTCATCATCCTGCAGGCTCCTCGCTGCAGAGAACTTCCCGAAGCCAGCTGGTGGAACGGACCTCTGTACCGAGTCAGAAACATCCAGGCTTTCAGCGAGAGTCAGAACCTCAATGGTGAGAAGACACTCCAGTCCCAGACTCAGACGGGCGGGGCTTGGTTACATCTTTTATGTCCATACACACATAGACAGATATGACAACGATGTCATGACATATGGAAACTACTTCAACATTAAAACATACAAGAAATGCAGTAAGTCTTTAAAAGGTAACTTCAACTTCAGGGGCTACGGCCACGATAAATGTCCAAACAAAATACTGGACCAGTTCCTGTGATGTCTCAGGAGGACTGAAAAGTGTCTCCACAAATACTGGATTTTTTATGGCAACTTTTATATTTTATTTAATGACCATGAAATCAAACAATTTTATGCAAAAGATGGAATAAGTTCATCTTTGGTCAGATGCTGGAGTCGTTTTAAGTCATTTTTTGGTGGTATTTCTACACACACACACACTCATCCTGTCACAGTTGTACATCCTGCTTGTTGCATTATCATGAGATGTGCATATAAACTAACTTTCTACCTACGGCATATACAAACAGGAAATGAGTTGCAGTTTTTTTTAACCCTCAGGTGTGGAGCAGAAGCTGACCATCCTGTCCAAACTGAAGATGAAGGGTTTGGTGCTTGGACCAATCCATGTGGCCCCTTCTGATGATCACCTGAGCCTGAGCTTTAAGGAGGTCTCTCCCAAGGCTGGATCCCTGGAGCAGTTCAAGGGGCTGGTCGAGTCTGCTCACAAGAAGGGTGAGTCATCACTGTGAATATGTGGGCGTGAAGTGCCTGTCAAAGTGAAACTGAAGCTCTGTGTCCCAAAGGTGCCAAAGTTTAAAGTTCAAATACTTAAAGACGGCAAACAATGGCTCCACATGGTGACAGTGGAAGAACCGAGTGAAGACATTTGATGTTGTTTTCAGGAACAGTCGGCACTAAATCTGAGTTGATACGAAGATGTGAATGTTTTGCAAAGGTCAAGTTGGCTCCTCTGGTTTATAGCACTGTTCTAATGATACTCCTCCTTGAAGGGTAATGGATTAAGAAAGATTCATGAGGATGTGAAGCTGTTTGTTATTATATACTGTATATAGTGTTATATAGATGTAATAAACGTAGCAGAGGTCCTTTATTCATTCTTAACCTGATGTGAGTGTCTTTCTGCAGGTATTTCTGTGGTGCTGGATCTGACTCCAAACTACAAGGGATCATCTGGACCCTGGTTCTCCAACACCACTGTGACCAATGTGGCAGAGAGGCTGAAGGTAAGGGTGTCACATCAGCCCACCTACAACACAGGCTCATGGTGCTAGTACAGGGCTGTCCAACATACAGCCATTGGGCCAGAACTCACTCAGCGTCTCCATACTGCTCTGTACTCAACTCTGCACACCTCGGACATGTTACTTGACATAATTCAATAATAATGGCATCGCAAAGACTGTGTGATTCAAATCGGGCATTTTCTGCTTTTTAAGTGCACTTGCAGACAAGTCAGCCAAATATGCACGGGTTATAATATAATAATTATAACAATAATGATATTGATAATGATACTATTCTCAGCACTAAAATACAATTTTCCAAACCCACCATAGACATTCAAACCCATCATAGACATCCAAACCCACCATAGACATGCAAACCCATCATAGACATCCAAACCCACCATAGACATCCAAACCCATCATAGACATCCAAACCCATCATAGACATCCAAACCCATCATAGACATCCAAACCCACCATAGACATCCAAACCCATCACAGACATCCAAACCCACCGTAGACATCTGAACCCATCAGTGTTTCTGTGCTCCACTTCACATCATCTATGTCAACAATGTTGGATTGGGTTTATTTAAAAATATTTTCCACAGCTCGTATGATGTCATCATCTGAGGCCAAACAGCGTCCATGATTCATGCACACTCCACACACATGGGCACACACCCTATCTGACTGATATAAGCAGCTCCTGAGTACGTTCTGTCATATTGTTCCAGGGGAAAGACTTTTATCTGACAAAACACAAAACTAAATATGATGAATCAGAAAAATAAAAAAACACTAAATAAATACAAGTGAATATTGAGTAAATACTTGTTCTCCTCAGTCTGCTCTGGTCTTCTGGTTGGACGAAGGCGTGGATGGTATTCAACTGTCCGGTGTGGAGCGCGTGGCCAGCGTGGTGCCGTCTCTGTGGTCAGACATCAGAGCCATTGTCCAGAATGGGACGGAGAACAATCCCAGAAAGAGGTGAGGGACCACACGTTTGGTTTCATCAGCACCACATTCACACATCAGGCAGGTTTTATGGTAACTTTACTTTTTATTTGACTGAGTTTCAGGATTGTAACGGATTTGTCAGATCATTCTTGTGGGATTATACGTGACATTTATGCAATGTTTGACTACTCAAGTTTCAAGAAATCTGACATCAGAATTTGTATTGAAGAAAAATGATGTCGTTTCAAAAATGTTTAATTGTTCAAAGTTTATTTTCAGTGTTTCGTTTTGCGTGGACAAGAGACAGCAGTGTAATTAATATTACTGTAATTACTGTTACGAACGTTATAACATTTTGTATAACATGTCTGACTCATTTCCAGAGTCCTGATTGGTGTAACAGAGAGACATTCGGCTGAAGATGTGTCCAACCTCCTGTCCTCCACCGGCGTGGACCTGCTCATTTCTGATGTCCTTCATCCCAATGACTTGAGTATCACAGAGTGTGCTCAGTCCATTGATATCCTGTATTCAGCTCATGGTCAGAACAAACTGGCCTGGAGCCTGGCCGGTGAGGATCAGGGTGACCCGGCGTCCCCGGCGGGCAGGGCTCAAGTCAAACTGAACCAGCTGCTCCTCCTCACTCTGCCTGGGACGCCCATTTTCAGTGACGGCAAGGGTTTGACTGACCAGGTGAGGTCGTGCTGTGTAAACTCTGTGTTACTCCGAAAATGTGACAAAAATATTCCTGCAGGAATTGTCATGAAATCCCTTCAGACATACACGGTCCCCAGAGGATGAACCCTGATCACCCACTGACCAGCAGGTCCATAATCAGACTGCTGATTAAACTCCCGTCTGTTTCAGCGGGGTTGTGTGAGCGTTGTGCCCACGTTAGCTGCTGGCTGAGCAGGACACCTGATGGTCGGTGTGATGGTCCAGGGATGATGTGCTTTACAGAATGGTTGATTATCGATCATTGATAACAGTTTGTTGTCTGATCTTGATGATGCGTTGTGTGTTCAAGGGCACCAAGTTGTCCATGAAGCTCGCTGCTGATGAGGTGAATGGAACTCTTCAGGTTAGAAAGACAGCTCGAAGTTTGAAGTTTATAACAACACATTCTTTGTCTCGTGCAGAGAAATGATTATTTCTGTGTTTTGAATACTTTGTGTTTCAGGAGGAGGTGGAGCAGAGTCAGGAATTCTTCCAGACTTTTACTAACCTACGGGTTAATAAGCATTCCCTGTTGTATGGAGACTTCGTCCTCCTCTTTAATTCCTCTTCCGCCTTGGCGTACCTGCGCGTGTGGGACCAGAGTGAGCGTTACGTTGCAACCTTCAACTGGGCGGAGGAGGAGGCGGAGCTGGATCTGAAGGGTGGGGTCCTTCCCAGTCAGGCGGTGGTGGTCCTCAGCACCAACAGCAGCTCTCTACCCGCAGAGAGCCGCGTGGATCTGGCAGCTCTGCGGATCGGCCCCAGACAGGCTGCCCTCCTCAGGTTCCCCTACACAGGCTAGACCCAAAAAGTGTCAGAATGGAGGTCAAACTCACTTACATCTGATTTCATTAATATTCAACCAGTCCACTTATAGAGTCCTAAAACAAGCAGATCATCATCGCTGTGCACAGGTAGAATCTGATTCTTATATCAGATTCATGCCACGCTTACAAATTGCAATTAGTATATTTTATTTCCTCTCTTTGTCCCCTGTCAGCCTCTGTATCAAATAAAGAGCCACGATATATTACCAAACCGGCCGTCCTCACGCAAACAAAATGCTCCAGGCTCATCCACATAATTACAGTCTGCTTCATGTTTATGAGACATTTACAGAAGAAACGGATGAAGACGTTTCAGTGTGTGGAGCTTTTTTCATGTTTACTTCAAGCTCTCAAACTGTTTATGGATTTAAATGTAAGCTAATCTAAATGAAATAATTCAATCCTGGTATGAAATAGTGTTAAGATTATTGTCAGAAACATGAAAAGGCCTGTGGTGGTAAATGTTAAGCATTGAAGGGACTGGGACACAGAAAAAATTGAGAAATCGGTAACAAGGCCGTTACGAATGAGCAGTGAGACTGAAGATGAATCGACGTACTAAGGTGACACACGTTAGGTTAACACTGCTGATCAAAGCCTGTATTATTATGATGTCTGTATTTAACGTGTGTACTGTGAAGTGATCGATATTACAGTATTCTTCAAAGTGATACCTCTCATATGTGAGTGTGTGCCAACTTGACCATGTAGTTGAATTTGTAAAGAAGAAGAGGAGAGATGACATCATTCATTAATAAATAATAGTGTAACCGTGCATCAGTGTTAAGGACATCATATCTATCTGTGTCATTCCTAGTTTGTAATGCTTCATCGAGGTTCTGAAGTTCTTGTTATGTATTTATCGTGACACAGGAAGTCATCTCTCCTCTTCCTCCATCTATGTGGCGTCATCCTGGTCTAATGTGAGGGAGGATGAAGGAAGATGTTCAGGCCGTATGTGGACGTTTATTGTGTTCAGTGTGCTGTGTTGACATTTGATCTGATGTACCCCTGTCAACAAACAGCTCATCTTTTCTCACCATGTTACTCTGCATCCCCAACTTAATCCACATAAGTCAATCAAAGAGTTTTGAGTTCCTGTTGAAGTTAAGTCTCTTCACGTGTGCATCCTGCTGCAAATGCTGGACATTTATGGATATGG
>OMNV01000340.1:164251-179462 GCA_900303265.1 Brotula barbata | reverse complement strand
TCTCCACCTTGGCTCTCCCCCTCTCTCTCCCTCCGCATGCTGACAGGGAGCGGTCTCCTATGAGGATCTCGTTTTGGATTTCAGAGGTGTTTCCAGGGATTCTCTTTCCTGGAGACTGAGCGGAGATGTGAGCGGTTTCCACATGCGCTTGGACGCGGCGTGAGGTTGGTCGCCTCCAGATCGAGAAGAGCGAACTGCAGGGGCGCGTAGTTAATTGACATCGATCCGGTGCTCTGTTCTTGAATGTGAAATAGCAATCGGGCTTTCTCCGCTCCTCTCCTACTCCTCCTCCTCCTCCTCCGCCTCCCTCCTCTCACCTTCAGCATGACTTCACTGTCGGGGAGCAAGGAGAGGTCTGTGAGCAGCCGGAGCAGAAAATATGGGGTAGGTTTTCCATTACAGTTGTCACCTGTAAGTGGTTAAAGGCAGACGTGGATTCAGTGATGTCAGAGATGGCAAACCCACTTCATACCATGCTTTATGACGAGTTTCATTTCACAGAAATGTTGTTATGAACGTCAAATTGGACCTTTGACAGAGAAGTGAGAATTATGATTTTTGTTGTTGCTTTGTTTGTCAGCAGCGCTCCCTCCCCTCACCAGTGGCTGCACACCTGAACTGCACTCACAGCCCGATTTGCATTCAAACCCTAGCTCAGGGTGGGTTGGTTACCCACCTCGATCACTTGGAGATGATTGAGCGGTCCCACCTATCAGCCCACTCACAGGTGCCTTATTATAGCCCTGTGTGAGGGATTACAGTAGCCATGCATGCACAACTTCCTCTGCCACCACATCAGTGGGTTTGTCCTCTCTGACTGGATTTATCCAGCTGCAAAACATCTAATTTGCAACTCATTGTGGCTCCTGTGATGTTCCCATGTGGATGTCTGAATAGGAAATAAATAACACGGGTCCGGTGAAAACAAGCAGTCCCCGAAGGATCAACCATCCTTAATTCAAGCTGTTACTTTTTCATATGGTCAAATGTACCAAGCACTACAGCGGTAGCCTACTCTCTGTCGATATTGTGTTTATATCATAGTACACCTCTCTGTTAATATGTCGTAAAAACATAGCTGTAGAAGCTTTTCTTTACTTCCTGTGTCTTAGAGTCTCTGTGACTCTGTTTATATCAAATAGTGCTGTTAAACTCCTTTTAGACTCATTTGTTGCTGATTAGATATGTTGGCTTTTTTTCCTTTTCTTATAAGGCCTAAAATGAATAGTCTGTATTTAAATGGGGAGTAAATTATGTGTGGTTATTGAAGTTGTGACTCTATTAATGTAGAGTGATTCGTTAAATTGGGGTCCTGGCAGTGAAATGCTGTGTAGGTAGATTATGTTCGAACATGGCTGTATGTCTAATTTGTTGATTGTAATTTGTACTGTAAGATAGAAATGTGAACGTTAATGTGATGTTGACGATACACAGAAATATATTCGCTCCCTAAATAACCTCCTAATCTTTTATTGTTATTGTTGTTGTTCTTTTTCCAATTTTCCTCCATCCTGGCACTTCCACCACAGATGGCTGACACATCCCCAACTAAATCTGCCTCCTTTTTTCCGGAAACATGGTACCGAAAGTCTTATGAGGAAACCCGGTCCTGCACGCGTCCTGCCCCAGAGGGTGCTGGGTCCATGCCAAGCTCCACAGGGACCCCGTCCCCGGGCTCAGGGATCTCTTCACCAGGGTCTTTTTCTGGCTCTCCTGGGACCATCTCCCCAGGGATTGGAACAAGCTCACCGGGCTCTCTAGGTGGCTCCCCAGGTTTTGGGACCGGATCCCCGGCTTCAGGCAGTGGAAGTTCCCCTGGCAGTGAGAGAGGGATATGGTGTGAGAACTGCAACACAAGGCTGACAGAGCTGAAAAGACAAGCCCTGAAGCTGCTCATCCCCGGACCGTACTCCAGCAAGGTAACAACACATCGTTCCCCTGACCGTCCACTCCCCTCGTTCTCTGTAGAGATGTGTGTGATGTGAGTCACCTTGATATGATACTGATGATACTGTATCTTGCAGCTGATGGCACCACCAGCATCATCATCTGAGAGCATTCATTTCTTTTTTTGAACTAGTAGACATATTGGAAGAATGGTCCTCTGTCCATTGCCTTGATTGTTGTGTTATCTGTTAGCCTGTTCATTTGTTGGGTGTAAGGATGCTCTCATTTGTGCTTTTCCTTATTTGACTGTCTGCAGGAAATAGACTGAAGTGTTGGATGAGAATTCTTGTCTTGGAATTTTCCATTTTAGCAGGATTGATTATATCACCCAAAGTAACCAGTTCACCTCTAACTATATTGCTTTTCCCTTCTTGAGCAAATGAATGTGAGTGATTACGAAAAGATATTGACCACTTAGAGTGTGTATCAATCCATATAGATTGTCGCCTTCGCTTAATTTTCTTTGGCAGTCTTTTTTTCCCCCATTGGTAGTTCATATAATCAATTTCAATTCCAATACTACAAAGATTCTCTCCTCGGGGGAATAAAGTCTCCCCCACAGGGTTGCAAGTATCAAATTCATCAAAGGGTCTGTGTCTCATTTTCCTTATTTGATATTTCTTTTGAATACCTTCATGTTTGAATTAATGTTTTCAGGCTCTTAGCTGGATCAATGACAAAGCTGCAGCGATATCATCAGGTTTTACTTAAGCTGCTAACCATGCAGCCTGTGATAGAAGATCACGAGGCATTGCTTAGTTTGCGCTAAGCCAAAAAGTATGAGAATAACAGTCATAGATGACAGACAGATGTTTGTTGGGGGGTTTTTCCAACGAAAACAGAGGTTGCACGTCTTTACACAAGAAAGACACTGGTCATGTTTCGCATGTTATTGCATGCAACTTGGATAAACTAATTTTGAAATATAATCAAAATGTTCTTTACAGTAATAAGAACAATCTGAGGTGTATATAAATCTGTATTTAAAAATGATGGTTGGATGGTTTGGTGAAAATTCATATCAAATGTTATCTGTTGAGGCAGACAAAAATCCTTGTTCAGAGACTCTGAGCTTTTGAACCCAGTGCATGTGGATTTGATGTTTTTCTGCTGCAGTTGACTGGACATAAGTTATGAGCACAGTAGTGCTACGCATGGGACTGGGAGTTAATTGGTAACAAATCAGTACACATTATACAGCGTGGGGCCAATAAAGTGCAGTCAGAGAGACTTATAGCCAGTAACAGCAAGACTGAGAGGTGAGAACAGTGGGTTCTCATTAACGAGCAAACATGACAGTTGGAAATTGTTGGGAACAGTAGGGGTTAATTAGGATTGTGGGTAGGAAGACTACTAATTACAAATTTGTGAGGTTGTGCGTGGATTAAACTTAAGTCAAATTAATTAAAGCTTCCTTATCTCATAGTGGTTTACGCCACGGTAATGTGTATTATTCACAGATACACACAAAACAGATCTGAGTAGGTCCTGTATGTCTGTCTGCGTAACATTTATTCAGTGAGTGCTCTCAAAGATAGAGTTGAGGTGTGAAATCTTGGTGAATTTAACAAACGTGAGTGTGTTATGTTGCTGTTCTTTGGTAAGGGTGACACAAAATCTCTTCATTTGCATTAAGGATTTTGACTGATGTGGAATGGTTGAAGATGGTTTGGACAGTGGAAGTGACGATTTGCATGTGCACACACTGTGCATGCTTTTGAACACAGGAGATCCGTGGTAACTGTTATTTAGAACTGAGTAGATGCTGCTTCATTTGTGGGAGCTGAAGTGACAATTTTATACTGAATAGTTAAAAAGATGAAGATTGGTACTTGTAAATGAAGCTTCTTGTGAAACATCTGCTTTTATAACTTCTGACTTAACATGATTGAGCTTTTTTGCATGTGTGTGTGATATAATATACACATATTCATACTTGAGAGCTGTCAAGATTTGTCATATTTTGTGATGCTGCTAATTAAACAGCAACACTGCGTGAGGGAAGTCTAACTTCCTAAAAATATGAACACATCTAGAAGTATTTGACAGCTTTGCTCAGTCACTGAGGTCAGAATGTTTTTCCCATAGTGAACCTTCTGTCCTGGACTACAAGAGTGAACTGACCTTTGCAGGTGGTCTGTGTCAGGAAAAAGCTGCACTCACCTCCTTGGTGAAGCAATGTGACCTGAAAATCCTTCTCCCTCACCAAATGTGCCGAGAAGCGTTTCAGCTGTGTGTGCGTGTGTGTGTGTGTGTCCTCCTGGTGTGCTGTCAGCATGAGACCCCATGTTATTCCCACCGGAGTTTTGGACATATGTGACCCCCTGTAGCTAGATTCAACACATATCCACCTTCTCTCTTCCAACCACACACACACACACACTTCTGACCCATGTACATCTGCCTATCTTTGGTACATGAATTCATGACAGGCTATGCTTGACCTACTGCATGCTACACACACACGCATGGTTGTTAGTAATATGCTAATAATGACCTTCACCACTCTTACTGTTGGAGATTTTGTTTGGATGTTGTGTGTGTGTGCGTGTGTGTGTGATTTCGGTTCGTAGGCCATATGTGTCTGTTACTGTGTGTCCCATTCTTTTTTTCTCCCCCTGCCTCCCTCTAGCTCTCTCTCTGCAGGTGGCAGATGTGTGATATGACATCATTAGATGAGACAGAGGGCTCGGCTTAGGGCACATCTCGCATACATGCGTGTGTATGTGTGTGTATGTGTGTTTGTGAAGATGGACAGCATGCAGAAATCGTCGCCATTTTACATGAACAATAATGTAAAATTGATGGATACAATATAGTCTTTTTTCAAGACTTGCTCCTGCCTTTTTAATATATATACATATCTATATATATATACACACACACACACATATATACTGTGTATACTGTGTATACTGTGTATCTGTATATGTACTGTATATATACAGAGAAAGTGAGTGAGAGCGAGTGGAACAGTGCAACAGTTGGCATATTGTTATGAGAGGTAGAAGCAGGTACAGCATGTTCTGTTGAGCAATTATAATGGGCAGAGTAGGTTTTCAGATTTAGACACACACACGCACACACACACACACACAAACACACACTGAAATGCAAATGCAGATGCAAATGCAGTCACTTGTAACCACAAGGCTCCAAAACACATCTGGCTACACAGCTGTACTCACTTAAAGCCTCTGTCCTTGCTGTACCGGTGTGTGCGTATGTGTGTATGTGTGTATGTATGTGTGTGTGTGGGTGTGTTTGTTCATATATTCTACTCTCAAATTATAAATGGATAGAGGGTGATCTGTTTTTGGTCAGATCAGGAAAGTGGGTCACTCTGTGTGTGTGTGTGTGTTTGTGTGTGTGTGCTTGTGAGAGAAAGCGAGACAGAGAGAGTTGCAGTCAACTGGAAAAATAAAACCTATTTTACTAATGGACCAAAAACAAAACATTCACACACTTATGTATATAATTCCACTTAACACTTCAGTAAGTAGATTTCAAAAATACAAGTTTGGGATAACAATAATCTGGGCGATGAAGTCGTGTGTATTGTGGAACGCACAATTTTTGTTTTGCATCGTGCGGCAGCATGTACTCGACGGACACAATCAACACCAAACCAACACGCTGTATGTGTGGCAGCTGTCCTCTATGTACACGTGATTTAATGTCCAGTGGAGACACTGATGCAAGGCTTTCACCCTACAACTGAGCTACATCCCCATATAAATGAATGGGAGCACCCACTTTGATGAATGACCAAGGCTTTCAACTGCGGGGCAGTAAATGGAATGTTAATGACAATATCATTGTGCATCTGACTCTGGCTTAGGGGCCTCCATTAGCTCTTGGGCCCTTGGGTCTCTGCCCAGTTGGGAATGACAGTGTGACTGTCAGGCAGTTGTGGCAGATGGCTGTAGCAAAACCGTATTATCACCGAATTCATTCAATCATCATCTTATATATGTGCCAGTAATAGCAGATATATTTCCGCTGAAAATGGTTTCCAAGTTTTCATGAATGTCAATCTGCCAAGTGAAATTTTGTCACACACTCCATACGTTGATATATAAGCTTCACGACCTTTTTTCACACAGATACTGTGATTTGATAGGTCATACACCCGATCTGTTATATAAAATGCCTTCAATCATTCATGCACATATAATCGCGTAATCCACTCCTGGTCCCTCGGTAATTACCGCTAAAACCACCAGTTTGTCTGTAATCAGGTTAATTATCAAATGAAATAAAAACACAGGCGGAGTATTGCTGCTTGAGAATTGATCCTCTAAGGGATGAAAAGTGTCTCCACAAAGGTAGTTGGCTATCTTGTTATAACCAAGTCCCATAACACTACAGAATCAGGCCTCCAGTAAGCACAGCAGCTGGTGTTGCCACGGCAGCAACATGTGACAGATGTGAGCTGCATACATATCTCCATCAGGCGTTAATGGGCTGCTTATAGCGTGAGTGGGTGAGCGAGTGAGAGAGAGAGAAGGTGAAAATATATGAAGTTCACGGGAATAATAGTCTGTGTGAACGTGTGCCCATGTGTATAACTGTGTGTTGCTATGTGTGTATGTGAGCGATCATGCCCTCCTGATGCCTCTCAGGTGTGAAAGGCATTACCATTTAAAGAGGTGGTTTCATCAATACAGGCGCTCGGCATGGATGGATGGATGTGTGTGAGAGAGGAGGGAAAGATGCTGACGCAGGCTGAAATGGAGAGCTTCTCACTCGGTTTATGTCAATTAGACGCCCCCACTCTCTCTCTCTCTCTCTCAAACGCACACACACAAACACACATTATCTCAGCCACCACTGTACGGTTCATCTTCACACACCCCCCTTCTGTCTCTCTTCTATCATGTCCGTTTTCTCTATCCATCAATTCCATCCTCAGTTCAATCCTGCTTGGTGTTGGACGTTCTATACAAAGATTAAATTACTGATATTTGTATCAATTCAAACATTGGGATCTGTAATTGAACATTTTTTTGTATTAAGTATTTGTGATTCTTCTTTCATGGAAATTTGTTTATCATGTTTCTTTTCAGAACAACATGCTATTTATGTTTTAATATTTTTGGTTCTTTGGTAAAAATATCATCTATACCCAGGAGTCTCCCTGCTTGGTTATCAGTTATTATACATTACAATTTGAAATCTGGCTTAAAACCTCAGTATATGTTCATTGGTGCAAGTGGTGATGGCTGAAATTGCAAAAGCGGCGACAAAAAGTTACACCTTGAAGTTTCTGGCTGTAACTGACAATTTTGTATGTTTTTGTCGGTACATAAAAATGATAGTGAAACGGTGGGCAGATGATGACCAGCACGACCAGCAGGACTGAAGAATGGAGAAACCACATCTGATCCAACTGTTTTATAAACCAGGATTTGGAATAAACAGAAAGCCTGGACCAAAACTGCCTTCTATCAAAAAAACAAGGCTGGTGGTGGTGACTGTTTCCCTGCCAGCTGAGCATAGTTTTTGAAGTAGGGCAGGTGCAGGAATGGCGGAGAGGACCAAGCTCAGTGGAGAGACAAAAATGATTTCCAGGTAATTCAGAGGTTTGCGTTTTTATCAGAACTGCAGCAAGAATACCAATGATCGTGGCCAATTCAGACTTGTTGTCATTTAACAAAGCGTCACAGGTGAACCATGAAAACGAAATGGAAAATCGCCTCAGCTTCTAGGCACCAGTAAACACACACACACAAAGAGAGAGAGAGAGAGAGAGAGAGGGGTATGAAGAGCAGCATGGTGCTCAGGAGAGAGAGAGAACTCTCTTTTCCCTAATAGTGCTATCAGTGTCATTACAGCCACTGACCCAGTGCAGACACTTAATTAGTTAGAGTAACTGCCCCAATCATTAGACTCCCACAGTGCTTTCATGTGTGTAGATCTGATCGGGCCCCCGTGTGTTTGTTTGTTTATTGACCTTGAACAAATACAATAGTATTTACTATAATATTGAAAGCAGACATTTGTTTGATTTTGAATGGCACATTATCTTACCACCTCAGTCCTCAGAACAAAATGCCAAGAATGGCTTTTCCATCACTCAGTCAGTTCTCTCTTCAGTCATTCGTCAATGTAAACATCAGTATGCATTTTTAGGCTGTTTAAAAATCAACCTAAATGGAAACTGAACTGAATTGAAACCCAAGCCTCGGAAAATGCTTCAAAATTGCAAAAACATTCCTAAGTAGATGCAATAAAAGCTGAGGAAACCTGAATTTTGGAATGAACAACTATCTCGTAGTCTCCTCTGCTACTCCCATTATAGTTAAATCAATATGTTGCTGCCTTATGGGCCCAAGACTATGGCTATGTTGTGCAGGACTCACGTAGCCATAATACTCCACTTCATATCTGCTCAGGGATTCTTGTTGCATTCATTTCCCTTTCTTTCCCCTGAGGTGCCTGGTCTGTGTGTGTGTGTGTGTGTGTGTATGTGTGGACAGAGGTGACATTCATTCAGAAATGGCACCATAGGTTGGAATCAGCGGTGGAAATGTCACGTGGTATCAGAGTTGCTGGAGCTCTTTTAATTAGGAAACATAATTGTCAGGCCCTCTTTTCCACACAATATTGCCAGATGGAATTGCACACTGATTTGCATTTTTATGTCAACGGGGCAAGTTTCTTAAACCTCTCACCAGTTAATGTGTAGGAGACCTTTCAGAAAAATCAATAAAAGGTCACAATTTAACATTTCGTATGTAGCACTGCTGCTGCACATGTAACAATAAGCCTGGTGGACGGAAGTTTAATGTCTTTGGTACAGTAGCTCAATCTATCGTTAAATAAAGTTGCCTCAAAGAACAGACCCGAGTCAAGTTGTTGTCAATTGGATTAGGATAACTCAGTTATCCAAGCAGGATAACTGGGAGGCCTTGTTCCCTCTTATGAAAGAGACACTTTATTGAGATCATTGCAAAATTCACTGTAAAAGATAAATATCAATAATCTACTTAAACCTGAAAAGAAAGAGAAATCTGTGTACCAGTCTTACCAGCCTCGGAGTGCCTCTACCCTTGGTTGTCAAATCTCTCTCTTCCTCTCTCACGTACACACGCTTTCACACACTCCTCACATCCATCATCACAGCTGCTACTGCTGCAATATATTCAGTGACAGGAAAATCACATGCAAGAGTGCACACAACCAAACACACTGGCATACAGCAGCATGTCCACATAAACACTTAGTCCTGTTTGTCACTATCTATCTATCTATCTATCTATCTATCTATCTATCTATCTATCTATCTATCTATCTATCTATCTATCTGTCTGTCTCTGTCTGTCTGTCTGTCTGTCTGTCTGTCTTTCTGTCAATATATTTCAATCTCTTCTCTCTGTTCTCTCTTCAAAATGGTCAAGACAAAGACTAAAATAACCATTTAGGAGCCCCCGGCTCTCTCTGCATACATGTCTGCATTATGCAATAATAGTTTCATTTTAAGTTAAGTTTCATCATCGTCATCATCACTGCTGCCAGGCAAGATGAAGAAGGACGAAGTTGGCGTCTCCCAGCAGCAGCAGGTGCCAGTTTCAGCACTCTGTGACACAGTGAAGTCTCACAAAGTTTATTTGAAGCCTTGCGAACCACACCTCCAACATTAGCCAACATGCTGTCATAAACTGCACACACCACACAAACACGAATACACACATACACGCACTCACACATGCACAGACCACCACCACCACCATGACTAATCAGGCTGTCAGACAGTTCAATATAACACATTTATCTCCACTATCGCACTAGGAAGATCTCATGACAAGCTGAAACTGACTGACACACAAACGTGTGTGTGTGCCTCTAACTTATGAAATGTAATTTAAGTTTCCATGTGAGTGAGTGAGGATTCTTTGCCTAGTTCTGTTAGATAGACAGATAGATAGATAGATAGATAGATAGATAGATAGATAGATAGATAGATAGATAGATAGATAGATAGATAGATAGATAGATAGATAGATAGATAGAGTAGCTTTGCATATACTGTATGTTGCTGCTGTTTCCAAATAAATGAAAATGTTCAGCCACCTTGAAGAGTGTGACAGATTTTGTCACCCTCCCCTATCTCACAGTGCAACGCATACTCAAGGCTTTCACACTCATCACCAGTAAATGCTATCATTCAGATGATTAGATGTGTGGGATGAATATGAAAGAGGAGATGAAGCCATCATGTTACATCTGCTCCATAAAGATGAAATTAGAGAAGCTTGAAGCAGAAGATGTTCTGTCACACACACAGTCATGGTGTGCTGCAGCTTTGTATGATGTTGCAGTGCTGTTACCCAATGTTAGTGTGCAAATGTATTAACAGAGTATGGTCTCACTGATGTCTTAACCACCAGCGGCTGCTTTGTGGTATTTCCCTAAAACCTGATTGATTAGATGTTACGTTTTTGGAAACAGTACCACGACGTAAACAAGACATTAAAATACACACATTAAGGATATAGTAATGTAAATTTGGAGTTAGTTACAGGAGTGGAGAGCGAGCAGAGAGGAAACAACAGAAAACAGTAAGAGCTGTAAGAGAGGGTGTGGGACAAGAGAGAGTGAGAGAGTGAGAGAGAGAGAGAGAGAGAGAGAGCGAGCGAGAGCTTACATTGGTAGCAAACCTACCTTTTAGGGTAAAAATTCGAGGCAGGGCTCTGCCAGCCTGTCAGTTGTTCTTGTTTTACAAATACTGTAATGGCATTCCTGTTCTAAATCCACTGGTGTGAAGTGTTTGTCTGTCTGCATGGCTGTGTGTGTGTTGCAGTGTGTGTACGTGTGTACATACATTCCTAACTTAAGTATATAGGTTAAGAGGGTGTCTAATGCTAAAGATATGGGATGTGTGCATGGATGTGTGTATTTTGAGGAGCATTGTGTCATAGCCTCGTGAGGGGCAGAAGGTGAGAGGAGAACGAGGATGAAGGAGGTGATCTGACGCTCAGAGATTTGATTTCAGCAGCTGCATGTATAAATTGGCTTTTTCCTTTTTTTTTATGCAGCACTAAGATGAGATATATTTTTCAATTATAAAAATGTTCAAAATATATTTCTTTAAACCATTACTTTAGTTTTTCTTTATATGTTCATATGAGTTTCTCTACGAGTCTCAAGAGTTCGTACGTTGCCTGGTTACGTCTAAGTAAAGTAAACCTTAATTCCTTAGCTGTTCTGTTGTCTACTGTTCTTACTTTCTTTCCATTGTCATCGCCCTTTGAACCCTTACTCATGCGGATTATATAAAAAAACAATCTCTGCCCACTTTTCTGTCTATTCGTAACTTCTATCTCAGCCAGGCAGCATCCTTTCTGTCCTGGTGTTCTCCAGCTCATCAACAAGATGGAGAAAGAAAGAAAGAAAGAAAGCAAGCAAGGCATAGATGGAGAAAGATAAAGAGAGAGTGAGGAGAGAATTAAATTGGCTGTTTGTTCCAAGTCTTTGCTTCAATCAGACAGAGAGAATAGCTTCTAGCTGTTAAACTTTCCAATTACCCTGAGCAGATGGAGCCCACTGGGCTCCATTTAGTGGCCCTAAAACGGTTGTTGTTGTTTACTGTTATCTGCGATTGAATGTGCAGCCAGGCCATCTTTCTCTCTCTCTCTCTCTCCTTCTCTCTTTTTTTTATTTCACTGTCACTCCCAATATGTGACAAAGCTTAATCAGTATTTGACCAATCATTTTTCTGGCAGTAAGTTGGTGAAGGAAGTGTGTGAGTGCGTTTTTGGCTGTTTAAAGCTTGTCTTCTTGCTGGTGTGGATGAGTGAATGAATGGAGCATTTTCTTCCCTACCAATCTCAACAGAGTGCTTGAGGCCCTGATCCTCCAGTGAAGAGCTCAGTGGCCAACAGAGGAGCACTGTGGTTGCTTTAGGGAGCTGCCATGTATGAATGAATGATACTGTGTGGACGTTGGTGGAAAGTGCAGGCATGCTCAGTTGAATTTTCCTGGACGGATGAAGGTTAAAAAGTCTGACAGGATGAAGCAAGCACACCCAGAGGAGGTTTAAGGTTTATATTAAAATACAAAAAACCTCTTTGTATGAACCTATTGGGACTCAAACTGGAAAAAAGGGTTGAATACCCGGTCAAACATGGCATTTAGTTCATATGATTAGCTTATTTACGTAATAGCCTGTTTTTTAAATCCTAATTATTGTTTTGTATCAAAATGTACATGCAGTAATTAATTGTTCACTTAAACGTGTATATGTATGTATGCATGTATAGACGTTATGTGCTTGGGTGAGATTGGCTATGCTGGATGCGTTGTGTTTTAATGTGTGTGTGTGTGACGACATGCCGCAGGTGCTGTGAGCCAAATGTGGTCTTTACCTGCAATGCTTTCTCAGTGAGCCTCACTAACCTTGGGATGGAAGGATACTGGAGGGAACAATGAATGGATAAGATGAGTAAGAGGAGGAACAGAGGGGAATTGGGGAGGAGTTGAGCGTCGGAGTGTGTGTGTGTGTGTTCAGGTGTGGGACTCGGCAAGATGGATTACCCAGGCTAACAGGCTATTTATCACTGTCAGAAAGAGAGAGAGAGAGGGAACCACAGAGGGAGAAAGAGAGAGAGCGCAAGGAAAAGATGAGAAGGGGTACAAGGTGTGTTTGGGTAGAGAACTGCAGGGAAAGAGGAAGGTGGATGACAAAAGAGAGAATAAAAGACATTCCTGCAACATCCGAAGAGGAGGCGGAAAACTGTGACAGGAACGTCATACAGTAAAAGCTTTACGACAGGAGTAGATTCCTGAGAGGAATTCCCTGTATTTGTCAGTAAGTCTGACATTGTTTTTAAGATTTGAAGGACTGGCATGGAAATAATTTTATGCTTCAATTTGATAGGACTTGCTATTCTGTACACGGGGAATTACCATAATCACATAAAATATCTTCTGTCAACAAATAGGATCCGGTATTTGACTCTGAGGCCCTGATGAAAATGGATAACCGATGTGCTGTGTACAGAGAGGTGACTGACCTAGTTATTCGAAGAGAGGTGATTAAGCCATTTATTTATTCAAACATTGTTTTGCACGTTGCTGAAAATAATTGACGATAAAGACGTAAGATGCCATCCAAAGGTTTGATTTCTGATTTGAGTAGATTTAAAGACTTGTGGGGAACTGTGTCTGAACTGGGTCACAATGGTTGCAATATTTGGCGTGTACTTAACTCAATAGGGGCCATATGTCAGAAAGCATCTAAAAACTATATACTGTATATTATTTACTACAATACACATTTAGTTAGATACAAGTATGTTCGCCTGTCTTTTCACATCAGTTCTCTGCTTGTGTGTCCAAACGGCTCTCTTGTAAATATCCCGTGTGAAAACCAGTTAATTGGCTAAAGCTAACAACCATGGTAAAATATTTCCACGTATATTTGGTAGTGGTAGGCGTGTTTTACAGTACGACGGTGAAGCGCAGTGAGGACGAATTATAAACAGACAGCAGTATCCATTAAACTAGACATAAATGAATAAATAAATAGATTTTAGTGATAAGGAAGCTGCCTCATTTGCAGGGTGTGTTAATCAGTGTGTTTTTCCTCAATATCCCAGTGCATGTTCTCAAATTATGATGCTGCTCCTGTCTGTGCCTGAATATAAATGCACCCTACCTAAATAAAATGGGCTTGAGAAAGAAGAGGATTGATGTGATCTGTCCAGAGCATCTGTTTTCACTATTTTGTACCCTCTTTAAGTGGGTTTAACTCACACAGAAATTCTGTGTGTGTGTATGTGTGTGTGTGTGTGTGTGTGTGTGCATAGTACGGAAAACACAGCTTCACAGAGCAGAATGCCTGATGTACACAAGACTAAAACTACTCTAACCGGTTAGATACCATTATTAATCCCAAACACCGAAAGAATGGAGCCTGTAGCGTGATGTAGAGCACCAAAATAGTCTGAGGTCTGTATGAAAGACTCTCTGAAGGTCCATACTAAAGATTTTCATTCACCACCGCTCTGAAAACATTTCAGTGTTTACAGACAGACCAATGCATCAAAGCGTATGCAGCCTCTGCCGCCTCTTTTGAGTGAGTGCCCCGTCTTTATCATTAGCCGAGGGTAGGGCAGATAGTCATCTTCATTCATGATGAGTGATGGTAATGGTGTGAATGTTGCGCCCGTGCCACTCTGAGGTCAAGTTACACACACGCATTTTATTGCTATCAACAAAGGGGATGGTATTTGTGCATATTAGCGATTTATGTGTGATTTATTATCTAATCTAAATTTAGTAGTTCAATTAGATATTACATTCTGTTTGATTATCATTGGTGATTATTTACAATGTGGTTTATCTAGTCTGGCGACTTAATAAACGGTCTGATTAATTCTACCAGTTTTAATTCCCAGCCAAAGCTGATGGAAATTTAAATTTCATTTGAAAATTGGGGAAAAGCTCTGTGAGTGATCTGTGTGAAATAAAAAGTCATGAGAGAGAAAAGTGATAAAGGCTTTGGCTTGAGGGTACGCTCATCAGTCATTTATGCATGGTGCAGCCTCTACTGCAGTATGCCCTGAAAACAAAGGGTGGCAGTATGTAGGACGTACGCCTGCAGTCACAGCATGATGCAGGAAATAGTAGAAAAAGAGCTCAACGCAAAGAGCAACATGGCTGAATGCCAGAATTTAGAGGAGGAGTTGATTTGTTGTAATTGAAGATATGCATTTGTGCTACATTTGCAGTGCTTGTTGCACCAGCTCAGCGGCCTGATGTGCCACATGCAGCCGTAAAACCCAGCATCATAACCCAGACACTTTACAGGACAGATTTGCTGTTGGGCAGTAAGCAGAGAAGTGGCAGTTATAAACGGGTTGATGACAGTCTCATCGATTTACGCTGCAGGTTTGTCGGGTCATCTGGGACGCCCCGAGAGAGGACTTTGTTTCCCTACGCCGATTCAGTGAGAGTGACTTCATGAATACCAGTGACAATAAGAAACTTACCGAGACTCAAATTATGCACAATAAATTCACCAAACCTCAACTACTGCTGTCTACAAATATACAGGTGACTGGCCATAAAAACAAACATATATAACAAAGGGATGGACAATATAGAGGAAGATTGAAATGAAAACACACACACACACACACAGCTCACTCACCAGCATCCATTTTTAAATGAAAGCGCCGCTCGTGAAACACGCGTGGCCACTTGGTGAGTTGCACAGATCAACAGTCTAAACTGGAGTCGCGCATAAACCAGGCTT
>OMNV01000340.1:110754-147389 GCA_900303265.1 Brotula barbata | reverse complement strand
TAAAACCACCTATTATTATTATTATTATTATTATTATTATTATTATTATTATTATTATTATTATTATTATTATTATATAATGGGGTTTGCTTTATTGTGCTGCTGCTGTTCGGAGGCTGTGACTCCTCAAATCAATTATACGTTGAAAAAAAGATTTAATTGCTTTTAATCCTATTTGCTACACTATGTAAGCTTTGCATGCACATAGCATAGAATCAATTAATAGTCTTTGGAGTTGTGTTTTGTGTGTGCTTTCATACACACGCAGGCACATAAGAGAGAAATGTGTGAGAGAGAGAGAGAGAGAGAGCGAGAGAGAGAAAGAGAGAGAAAGAGAGAGAAAGAGAGAGCGAGAGAGCGAGCGAGAGTGAGACAGGCAGATTCACACACAAATCTCCTGGGAGAGCTAGTCAAATGCGAAATGCTTCATCGTTCTATGGGTCACTGAATCCACATCTCTCTCTCTTTTCCCCCCTCCTTCACCATTTCTCTCTCTCTCTCTCCTCTCTCCGTCTCTCCGTCTCTTCTCTCCCATCTCTTCCCCCTCGCTCTCATTCCTGTAACCTGCTGCAGTTAATTGAAAGCCAATGGTGTGAGAATATGGCTCTTTGACAGAGAGTGTGCCACGACACAAGGTCTCCCCCTCTCTCTCTCTCTCTCTCTCTCTCTCTCTCTCTCTCTCTCTCCCTCTCTCTCCCTCTCTCTCTCTTTCTCTCTCTCTCTCTTTCAATTGTCTGTGAGGATAGATTAAAAAAAATCCCTTCCAATACAGTTTTATATTCACCGACTGTACCTCAGGTTGTCTGGGAAACTGACATTAAAACTCCTCTGTGCATCCCAGCGAAAGAATTACACTGACACACAGATTGCAAAATCATTTTGTTCTAATGGTTGTAAATCGCTGGGCTGAATTATTGCCAACTGATTTACTGTCCCTGGTTTTTCTCCAAGATCATTCTCACTTGACCTCTCTTCCGTTTTTCTCCTTGGCATCAGTCAGCATGTGTTATATGGAGTGATAAAAGATAATATATGACACAAACCGTTACTACTGTATGTCTCTGCGTACACCTGGCTTTAGTCCACACTCTCTGTTTCCAAGTACACACACGGACCATCAGATATTACCAAAACAAGGGCACTACAGAAAGCAACAGGGAAAGATAGAGCGATGTAGGGACGCACAAAGAGAATCAGAACTCATACCGTAAAATATTTATCCACACAATTTCTACAGTGGGAGTGAAGTGAAAGCAAAAAACTGAGGAGAAAAGCAAGAGAGTGAAAATGATTTGATATATCCAGGATACAGGATGAAAGTCCTGTATTAATATAGTGACTGAGACATCAAGGAGAAAAATACACTGAGAGTAGGAAGTGAGAATTAAAAACCGGAGTAGAATTGAAGAGAATCTGAGTCCTGAATAGACGGAGTGATAGAAATATATTTTGGCTGCTTTCTTTTGAGCAGAACACCACAGGGAATCAAGCAACAAGAAAGCAAATGAACCACTCCCCATCCAGATGTAGCTACATGTGTAATAATGGTGTGCATGCGTGTGTGTCTATGCCTGCATGTTAATGGGTGTGTAATGAAGTCCCACTCTGCAATTAGTCCATTTGGTTGTACTGTGGTCAATGTGGAGGATGTAATTACATATATCTGACCACTTATAAATCCTTACGCGTTGTTTTTGCTACGATCGCTTATATCTCATCTCCTGCCATTCAGGAATTTACAGGAATGTTTTAAACATTGTTTTATGATTGTGAAAATAATAATAATGGCTTCAAAGGTGTGACTGACTGATTTCCTGCTTTTTTTTCAGAGCTGCTCAGAAGTTGAACTTATCGTCCAAGAAGAAGAAGCAGAAGACCGCCACGGTCACAGCACCAGTGACATCATCATCGTCATCACCATCCTGCGACCCCCCTCTGTTTCCCACTAATTTTAGCTCCGCCTTATTGAAGACCCCTCCCCCGGCCCCACCCTGCCTTCACCGTGCAGCAAATAAAATCAAAGATACCCCGGGGCTTGGTAAGGTAAGGGAAAAAAAAAATACAAAAAATCACCTCAGGGATAATTCACTCCGCTTGACTCGAGTGTGAGTGGGGTGTTAAGGTTTTGAGAGTGGTTGTTACCGCTGAGTTGGAAGCCTGTCAGTCAGGACTGTCAAAGGAGTTCATATCAATGTAATGTCAAAAAGAGGTAGAGGAGATAATGTAATGTTTCCACAGCGCAGCCATAAAAGAAACATGGCTGCTGTCTGGAGGTAGACACAGTATCTGCGGGGACAGATTTCTGAATTCCGCTCATGCAAGTCTCTGTCCTGCTCCACAAGAAAAATTGGCCCCTCCCGCTGTATCTTATAAATTTAGTCCTGCCATGTTACCGTGGGAGTCCTGTGGGACTCGGTGAAATGGAGTGTTGCGCAGGACAAATTTCCATTGTTGAGAGCGGGAGTGTGTGGGGACTCACAGATGTGTGCGCGGGAAACGGGAGAGGAGAAACGACGCGCGGAATCCAGCCAGAAGCGAAATGAAATGATATTATCTGTGATGATGCAGTCAGGTTGATTGAGGGAGTCGGCCGATAATATTTAAATAACATTTGTCTCCCAAATACATTTACACGCGGTGAAATATTCCTAAAGAAAAGCACTTTGTCAACATGTGTTCCTAGTGGCACGGAGTCCAGCTCAGTCAGAGCACTCTGGCTGGAGCGGGGTGTGTACAGTATGTGTGTAATGCCGTGTAAACGTGGCTTGGATTATGCTGCATGAGCGCTACATCTGTAGTTTAAGAGGTTTTCAAACACAAGCATGAGTTGACGGCGAAGAGCCAAAGACGGAATCAGGAAGGCCTCGTGTTAATATTCACGTTGGTTAACGGCGTGTGGCAGAGTTTGCTGAATAAGGAGGAGGAGGAGGAGGAATCCATTTACTCTTCACACCTCGGCCACGCTTTAGTGCTGCGTGGTCAGTGTGACCGCGGCCGACTCTCTCTCTTTCCTGATTTGGTGGTAACTTTAAATGTTACAATGTTGAACGAACTGCTGCATTCAAAATATACAGTCTTTGCAATTAGCAGTATATTATTGCAATACTACTGGAGTACTCTCAAATATCAGGCTGTGGTATTTTATCATGACCTTGGCTGGATTATCTGGATGTGTGTGTTTTACCACCGCTGCACCATATCGAAATGCAGCTAAATGGTTACCACGGTAACACATCTCTGGCTGACAAAAGTCATCTGTCACCGTTGCCGTTGTTTGATGAAACGTCTGTATGTGTGTATGTGAGTGGTGTGTGTGTTGTGTGTGAGTGTGTGTGCGCATGTTGGGGGGGAGCTGCATGCTTTCTCAAGTGTGTGCAATATTGATCGTCCATGTAATGAGTTTTTAGTGCCCCCTCCTTCAGGTTTGAGTGAGAGGCTCACTGACTCTGTGTGTGCTTTACAGTATGTGTGTGTGTGTGTGTGTGTCGTTATGGTGAGAAAATGAAGGAGTATCAGGGACAAAATCAAAATAACATAAAATATGTCAAACAGCACTATCCATTACTGTAAAGAGGCAAAGAGAGGGACTGTACGACGCCGTGCATGCATCAAACGGTGTTCATATGTACGGGTACGCTGTGTGTATGCTCTGTGTGCTACGTGTGTGTGAGGGTAAGAGAGGTCAACAGGTCAATCATGGTGCACATATTGTTTAGTGTATGTTTTCGGCTGCTAAATCTTGTAACTTTTACTTATGTAAGTACAGTATATACTATACAGTAAGTACAGTATATACAGTAAGTACGGTATGAGAAACACTTTGTATAGAAATGTATGTTTGTGGCGGAATGTCAATAAAAATAAAAACATAAAAGAACAGCAGAACAACAGGATGCAATAATAAAGTTGCGTTTAGAGTTTAGACGTGGTTTGAGTTGGTTTAAAACGCATTCTGCTGCCTCACACTAGCATTGCGCCAACAATTTTCCTGACCGCTCCACATTCTAAGACCAACACACCCCTGGGCGCACAAATGGGTGCAAGTGTATTTGCTGCTTACACAAATTGGGTGCAGGGCGTGAAAATGACAACTGTGTCGGTTGTACGATAGCAATGACACTAAACCCTCCACTTTGCTCGGGGGTGAAAGATATGGGGGGCTAGTGTTTATGAAGGAGGGTCCACAAACACACACACACACACACCAAACCACACGCTATGAAACTAAAGCAAAGAGCAGTCCTTGTGTGTGGTTATGCGACTGTAGGTGCTGATGCGTGTGTGTATTGAACATGCGGTAGCTATAGTGTGTGTGTGTGTGTCAGTAAGAATGCATCGGCCTGGAAGATGAACTGTGCTTCTTATTCCCAAACTGGAATTTGTTTGTCTTTTTATGTAACAGATTTTTATGAAAATGTTTTTTTTCTCTGCACCCGCCCTTTGAGACTGTTTTGTCTCTCTCCATATGGAGGTGACAGCTGTCTTCTCAGTTGTCAGGGAGGGAGATTTACACTCTCATATCCACAAGCGTGCATAAACACATACACGAGCAGACACACACACACATTACCCTACTCTTTGATCTCTCCAGAGATCCAGACAACACAGTGCATACATCCTTACCGTACACATTTTTATTTGTCTTTAAGTGATCGACAGGCCATTTCACCACACACACAATGCCTGCTGCCACTCTGTTTCATCACAACTATCTGAAACTTCCTCCTCACAGTCACATAGATTTCTCCCTGCACTCATTCTGGTGTGAGCTATGATATAGTGGACCCTCAATAAAGGTCTCTCAGTCGGTATGCTGCGTACCAGCTGGGTGCAGTTTGTGCTCATTTTAAATAACCAAGGCCTCCTGCTGTCCTGTTGGCAGAAACCCAGCCTGCCCATGTTGAATCCACTGTTGGAAGTGGCCAAGACTAAAATCCCACAATTCAAAATTAGCACAGCGCAATTCAGTTCACTGACAGGGCCTTGTCGTTACGTCCGTCCTCGTAGGGTGACAAGCTACACTTTTTTTATTTCAGATTTAAAGTGGTAATTATTGAATTCCCTAGTTAACTAGACCTGGTGACATGTTTTCTAACAAGCACTCGTTGCCATAGAATTGTCAGAAATAGCAAATAAAACAAAGAGAAACGGTACTGAGGCAGGGAGATATTCTGGTATTTGGAAAATAACAAGCGTCCCCTATGAAATCAATTGGAGCATGCCAAGTCCTGATCTCATACACACACACACACACACACATTCATGCAAACATATGCAAAGAAAATAACTCAGGTGACATTTCTCCAGTAAAAATGTCACCTGCAGTGGGGGTCTGGTCCCTGCTGAAATGGCATTTGCACACATGGATACATACACGCCACACACACATGCGCACCTACACAGACATTCATCGGATTACACAATGAAAGACGTCAGAAGCAGCAAAGGCCCTTGTGAAGCGGCGTCCGATACATCATAGAAATCGTATGGATTAGGCGGGTGAAGGGGGAGGGGGTTGATCCTGAATGCTAATATGTCAGAAAACAGATTGGAACATCACTTTTAAAGCCAAGGGGAATCAACCTACACAGGTCCGACAAACCACGAGAGCACGGCAGAAAGAGATGTCATTTTGGGATGTCAAATTAAACGTACTCCCTCAGTGGAGCTGTCTGATTGACGTCTGTACCTGAAAGTCCTCTCCGGTGAGCATGTTGGTACACTCCATCTTACTTTAATCAAATCAGTCAGCTGGGAGCTTTCCATTCAGGTTACCGACTACAGGGGAGATGGAAATTAAGCTGTGAGTGTATCATGTGTATGTCATTCAGGATTTGGGCGTTTATGCACTGATGCTGTCAGCTGTAAACCGAATATACTACGAAGCACAAAGTAAACAAACGTAAAAACTTCCCGTTCAGCTTTACAGATAAAAGTTTAGGCCAAATTGTAACTTTTGGTAATTAATAAAGGACAACATAAGGTATGTGGCCCATATGCGGTTATGTAGCTCTAAATGCAATTAATTATGAAAATCCAAACACACATCTCCCAGTTTGCCTGTTTGGACAGATTGGCTTGCTTACAGTAAACACAAAGAGAGCAGTGAGTAGAATGCTCGTTCTCACAGGATGTACAGTACGTCGGATATCACCCTACGACTTCAATATCATTCTTTAAGCTGTCAGTCTGCCATCACAACAGACAAAGTTTATATGAGACTTGAAGTTCAAAGAGGGATGTTAATAAACACTGTTAAAAGTGTTATGACAGCTGATGGTGGGAGGATTCTCTCTCCTCTCCTCTCCTCCGCTCCTCTCCTATTCTCAATAACACCGAAGGACACTGGGAGTTGAGTTTTTTTTTCATATCTGCAGCCAGCATTTTGCAGTCAGTGTATGCACACCCAGTTGACCTTGGGGGAAAATGAGACTATGACAGCTAATCAATTTTTAATAGCAGCTAAAATCCCTCACAGGCCACAAGCTGCATGAATCTATGTCATGTGTGTGCGCGTGTGCAAGTGTATTTTCCATGGGCATATTTTTGTGCCCATCTGTGTGTCGGTGCATCCTGCATTGAAATGAGTGACTGAGTCTTTTTATGAGAATCCAATAGCCACTTTGTTCCACCTCATAGCTAAAATATTAATACTGTTAGTATTGGCAGGACTAGATCATGTCACTGTGACAGATGAGTACTCACTTCATGGTCTCCTACTATAATCTGTGTGTGTGGGTGTGTGTGTAAAATTAGCCCTATGAAGCCCAGCATGAGTCCAAAATCCTTCCACATCTGTTGTCTTTGTACATACAGGACTGGAATAGAAATCAGCCGAATCCATTTTAGATATTAGTTTTTAATTTATAAACAGCCAACCTGGGAATTGATTTCTTAATGATCTCTAGATTTCTTAATGTAGTTATTCATTACTTCTTCATTGATTTATGTCCACTTAAACTCTGGGCATGCATATCCCTTATTAATCTCCAGTATTTGTCACTCTCGTAGGTAAAATCAGTTGTATGTCTGTTTGTAGCTACTTTATAGACGTATATAATAACTTTTAAGTGTAAACCTGAAGTCAATCGTCAGAGTTGGATGCATTGAATCAATTAAAAGTCTGTGTTATTATTATGGCAATCCATCATTTTTGCCTCATGTTAATTGAACTTCATCGACATGAAGAGCAAGCATCTCATCTAATCCAAATATAGAATATAACCAAATTATGTATTAATATATAATAATATTCAATTAGATCTGTTTTCCTTTAGTAGCATCCTAATACATTAATGATAACACAATGATGAAATGCCTCTCAATCAAATTCAAACCAGCTTCCAAACCTGTGTTTAAAATATTTCTATTTACTTTGAGTCCCAGACAGATTGTGCCTTTAACACAGTCTGTCCAAACAAAATGACACTGCTTATTGTTCCACCATCTCTGACCAGAGTTTGTGATATTATTGAGGGATTTTATAGATTTTGCGATCTCTGCAGCATCACTAATTGAAACCACAGATTCTTCCACTGAATGAACTGAGCACGAATGAATAAATGAGATAAAATTAGAATTGAAGCTTGAACTTTGTGTTCCCTGGGGGTATTTGAATCTATATCTATAAACGTGCATGGATGTGCGTGCTGACGCGTGTGTGTGTGTCTGGAGTCTTTGGGAACCAATTAGAGCTCAACCTCAGTCTCTTATTGATTTTCTGGCCAATAGTAATGAAAGTGAGCCCTGAGTGTTCTCACAGGTCAGGATTGTTTGCTTCTTTTTATCTGAGTTCCTTTACTTTACTGTGTATTGTGCTGTAATGTGATGTATAAAACACAGGAACTCTCAATGCTAAACAGAAGACATTGTCTTTGACCTGCTGGAGCTCTAAGGCAAAGGATACCTTTATATATAAAAGTAGACATTTTATTCAGAGCAAAAGGCTTTTTCAAAACTGGTAGTGTTTAAAGGAGTGTTCCTTCTCCTTGAAATGCAGAGTGAAACATGCTGTTCTATAATGTATATTTTACGGCTGATAATCCATGAATTAATTATGTTATCTAAAATGTAAGAGATGTCACGATTTAAACTTTAAGTGCAGGAATCAAACATTCTTAGACAGACAGCACACCAAAACCATGGCAAAGACATGAGTCAGAGTTTAGTTATTGTAGAACAACATAGGGGTTTATTTCACAATAATCATCCGATGACATCCCACTCATTATAAGGTTGCTTACATGATGACTCATTTCTTCATTTCTAATAAATGCATTCAAAAATTCAGCCTTCCACTGAGAAAAATAGTGCCATTGCCATTACCGTGGGCTAGCTTAGCAACTGGGCTGCTATGTAATTCTGACAATACTAGCTAGCTACATTGAATGAGCCTATTGCACATTTCAATTTATCGTGCAATGCAACATAATGCTAATTAATAATGAGATATTTATTGGAATTTTAATGTTGTTTTCCTGTCACTTTTCACTTTGAAAACCTGAAATATTTTTTGTTGACTAACAACAAGAAGGCAATGCTAATTTGTATCAGTAATGCTATTTTGTAGCTTGCTAGGAATGCCTGGAAGCTGCTGGCCACTCTTGGCGTAGTGATACAAAGTAGCTAGCCTACGCGAAACAGCAGCAAAATGCTGTCGCTGCCAGGACGAGTGCCCAATATTAAGAAAGTAATTGACCGTAGGCTGCCAAGATTGAGCAATTAGAATTACGAATTACAGCAAGCGGGTATGTTAACCTCTGTCAAATAGTCACACACGGATATGTTAAAAAAGTCTGACTTCTCCTCTATCTCTCTGTCTCGCCTGGTTTTTCTCCACTCCTCCTTGCATCAGTATTCACTGCATCATGAAGTGTGTGAGAAGCAGAGAAAGTGAAGAATGAATAAATAGGAAGAGGCTGTGATTTGTTTTGTTAGTCATTCGGAGGAAGGTAGTTAGACACACAGAAATTGGATGAGACAAAAGGTTATTGGAATGTAATGGAGTGGGTGGACAGTGAAATGGAGCTGTCTCGTTTCTTTTAAAGGAAAAGACGGAAGTGTTGGGAAAGAGGGTGTCAGAGGGAGCTGAGCAAATATAGAGTGGAAGAGGGAAAGGAGTGAGGAAGAGAGCGATGACGGTATACGAGAGAGAGAGAGAGATGGACAGGAGAGGGGGTGGAGAAAAAGGAGAGGAGGAGGAAGAAAGGAGAAAAGCAAGGGGTTTATGATAGAAGAACAAAGATGTTAGAGTGCCAGAGCTGCTGCTGTGTTTCTCCTTCACATTGAATCCATTAACTCTGTGTTTTTTTATAGTCTTCCCCACGTACATGTGTGTTTGCATGTCATATTGGCTCTTTGCCATACGTATTGATTCACCGCTGGAACTGGGCCGAGGACCTTCTGAGAATATTAAGAGTGTACACATGAAGAGAAACACGCACCCACTCGAACACTCAAGTTGGACTCAAAGCTTAAACCTGCGGCCTGAAGTTTCTGCCAAAACCATTTTTGGGGCGGACAAAAAGGTTAGACGCGCTTTAAGTTTAGAGCTTTGGCACAAAGGCAGCACAGACACAGATTCTGTACTATTTATTGTGATGGACGGAGTATGAAAACCATTTACGAGCGCCTCCAATTGTGCTGATGCGTCATTTTGTGTTGTTATTTATCAGCCTCATCTAAAACCCTGGACGGTTTTAAAAGGGGGGATGTGGGTTAACGACCCCGGGTTGGTCTCTCATCATCTCACACACAATATTTTGGAAAGGGGACCTGGAATAAAGAGTTGTGATCCCATTTGTACCTTTTGCAATCACATTCATACGCACACAAACACAAGCATGCACATACGACCTCTTACCTCTCAGACCTGAGGAGGAAATGGGTTCTCAGGGGGAGGACTTTATGAAGTACGCCTTGTAAAGCGCACAACGGTAAAATCCTTCCCCCTCAGGCTCTTAACTGATGTGATGGGTTCGTTTATTGGGGTCAGGAGAGGGCGTAGCACTGAATCTAAGTTTGTGTGTGTGTATGTGTGTGTGATGGCATTCTTTTTTTTGAGAACTGACTTGACATTAAGCCTTTGTAACCTCGGTTTCCTGGGTTACAAAGAATCCAGACGTTTTGTTTTCAGGTGGCTTCTTGTCTTATCACACACACACTTGCACACATGTCATAAATTTAAATACATACATATGTACCATTACTTAAATTAGAGACAGACTTCAAGCTCTCTCTCTCGCTCTCTCTCTCTCTCTCTCTCTCACACAGACATACACACACGCACACAGCAGTGGGATATGGAACAAAAGAACAAGAAAGACGGAGAGTGATTTACACAGCTTATGACAAAGGGAGGGTTAGAGTAGCAATAAACAGAGAGTACATCAGACTTTCTGTAAGAGACGGAGAGGTTAGAGCGATCTAAAACAGACTGCAACTCCATGACGCAACTTTATTCGACACTCCGATATCAAAGGAACAACGGCAGCTGTCAGGAAACTGAGGCTGTTAACAGCTTGTGACAGAGGTGGGAGGAAAGGAAAGTAATTTGAGGGAAAATAAGTGAGATGAAGGTGGAGAGGTAGCAGTGAGATGAAGGTGGAGGAGGAGGGGATAGAAGAAGAAAGATAACAAAAGAGCGGCAGGCGAAGCAAGAGAGCAGAACATGGAGGGGAAAGCACTGAGGGGCAAAAAGAGTGATTAGAGGGAGAGAGAGGAAGGAAGGGTTCACACGTTCACTTTAAAGAAAGAGTGGAGTGAAGCGGCCCTATGGGAGTACGAAGTGGTGGCTACACTTAATGATGAGCATGAAGCAGTAACCCTTTAAACCCTGGTACATGATTTAGTAATTGAGACCACTTTAAGGTACTGTTCAGAAAATTTTCAGGGAAAGGACTTTTATATTTATATTTAATGGACATTTTCACATTTAGCAACTCATTATTCATAGAGGACATCATATAGAAGATGTTGGGGTTTTTAATCTCGAAATTTCCCCTATACCCTCAAATTTAAAGGGTTAATTGAAGAAGATGCGTACTGTTAAATGTGAAGCTATGGCATTTTATATTTCTCTTAAAATTCTCTAATTCTAGATTATTTAATACAGATTTTCCCAGATTGCGCCCCAATACTTTTGGTATAACTTTAAATATAATCCATTTTAAGGCGATTACCAGAATTTAAGAGATTAAAGGACCGATCCATCAAGTTGGTTAACAAATTATCTTAAGAAAGGAATCCAATATGGCTGAAGAAAGCAGGAAAAGAAGACAGCTAACAGAATTGATGAATTGAACAAAGAAAATTACATATGTATGCAACGTAGCACTATTTGCATTTTTTCAGGTGTGTGTGAGTTTAATATGTATAAACTATGCCCCCTGTTAGATGACAGACATATAAGTTAATAGATTAATAAACATTGGCTAAATGTAAGTAGGGGTGAATTGATTTTGTGTTGCTCCATGATGAGGTTTCATATGCTTAAACATTTTATTCTACTCTATTCTATTCTATTGTTTGTGTGTGTGTGTATGTTTGTGTGTGCGCGCGCACGTGTGTGTGTGTGTGTCTCAGGTCAAAGTGATGGTACGTGTGTGCCCAGTGTCACAGTCTGATGCAGCTGAGTCCAGTTCCTTCCTTAAAGTGGATCCCAGGAAGAAACAGATCACTATTATGGACCCTTCAGCCAATCAAACACCGAGCGCTGTCACACAGAAAAGAGCGGGAGCCAATCAGGTTCCTCCAAAGATGTTTACCTTTGATGGTGCATTCCCTCCCGATGCATCGCAGGTAAGAGAATTTCACGATGAATGTTTTTTTCTTTTTGGTCACCATCATGAAGTACATACTGCACAGCGAAACACATTAAAAAGACAAGAATTGGTTTCCTTTACAAAATTACTCTACACTACTCTGCAAATACACGGGCACTATTCCTATCTTTACTTTTCCTTTTATTCGACATCACCTTCTCTTCCTGTTGCTAGGCGGAGGTGTGCGCAGGAACGGTTGCCGAGGTGATTCAATCAGTGGTGAATGGAGCAGATGGCTGCGTGTTCTGCTTTGGACACTCTAAGCTCGGTAACACACAACACACATGGGCTACAAAATCAGAGCATGTCTGTGTTGTTAGAGTGTGTCTGCGACTGACTGTCAGTGTGACCGTTGTTCGGTGCCTTGGCTGTCTCTCAAAGAGCTCACCTCTATCACAGAGAGGGAAGAGGATTAGTGTCTCCTGAAGCTGAAAGCGCTCTCACTCTACTCTGTGTGTTTTTGTTGGCCTTTCTCTCCTGCTAATCCATCTGAAGCAGGTTTTCAGAGAGGTTGCTTTAACAAGGGTCAGGACCCCTCCATGCACACTGAGAAATGTCTGTAGCATGCACGCATATACACACACACACACACACACACACACAAATGCAGTCATTGTTCTTTGATTTACAGCAGTCCTGGGTCGAGTCCTGTTGTATTTATCCCAGTTCATGCATAATCCATTGGGATTGTGATCTTCATACAGCCAGTTGGCCTTTACAAGTCTCTTTCAATCACCGGCAGGCAAAAAAGCAGAGCATTAAAATGCCACAGTTCAGCATGGAACACTCCTGTCTTAATGGGGAGGCCATTTAAAAGAACAAACAGAAATGCAGTTTTGGCAGCGTGCATGCCTCTGTGTTCTCTACGTGCTGCAGGGAATTTGTCCCTTGCCAAATATTTAGTAAAAGTAAAGTCTCTCCCTCTCTCAGTTTCAGCAGACAGCCTGTCTAGAATTGTGTAAACTAAATATAATTGGAGGCTGGGGAGGCTTCCTCATCACTCCAGTCTAAAAAATATGATTAGACCTTCATACAATGCATGAGACATTAAAAAAGAAATGGTAAAATAATGTCCTTGTTAATAAGGATGAGCAGTTTTTCATCACACCACGCTCTCACGGTTTCATTAAGCTGTCAGATAATGACACGTGAAAAAGGCTACTGTCCCCAGTGGGCCACTGTAGGTGACTCATGATAATGATTCATATGCTATGACTATGACTAGAAGGAATAACGTGTCTAACATGCCCCAGAACACGTCACCGTGTGTTTGATTTCGATGGGTGGCAGATATCTGATTGTTCTGCTGCGATACCGGAAGCATATTCATGTGTCACTGTGAAATTTATCAAAAAGAGTTTGCTCTTTCAATCAATTTTACTGCTATAGTTAATGATGCGGCTATGCAAAGCTGCCCTGACCTTAATAATTTTGCTTTAAATGGCAGCAGGAGCAGGTAATTCTTTGTGATGACGCTCACCTCAGGCCATGGATCCAAATGAAGCTGCATTAGAGGCGTTACCTTTGTTCTAATTAAAATGTGCCCTGGCCTTGGTGGTCTGGGCTGTAGACGTGTATGGAGAATCAGACACAGACTAGCCCAAACAGCACACACACAGCATAGCAGAAATAGAATAAAGATCTAAATATCGGATGAGGATGTTGGTACTGTAATGAGACGTCTAGGATTATGTTATTCTGCGTTTTTATGGGCTTTCTGATCTCGCTGCTCTTTCTTCTCTGACAGCATTGGTAATTCTACTTGATGTTACCAGGAATATCCAGCAACTGCAAAGACACACACACGCATACACATACACAAACACACATTGCTTTGTCGCGTGTAGCACAGCATCAGTAGTGTGTGTGACCTTGACAGCCTCTGTTAAGGAGAAGAGAACACTGTAGAGGGACTGTCCGTGTGTAAACTAAGCCTGGACAGTCTTTGGTCAGTGTGATAATATTATACAGAGCAACAGTGATCAAGTGAAGCAATCTGATTTCGAACACCAAAATACTATGAAATAATCCCTTTGGACCAGCGGCGAACCCTTGTTGTAGAGTGTGTTTGAGTGTGGAGACTACCTGGTCCAGGAAAAGGGAAGGAGAACACCAGAAAGAGCATCTAGAACGTCCTGCATCACAGAAGTCAGACTTGGAAGTGTCCTGTTTTGTGTATGTTTTGTATGTGCGTGTCTGTATGGTGTGACATTTGGCTTTGTTTTGATGTGTGTCTGATATCCAACACAGGCGGGCACATCCATTATCATCTCGTCGCTCAAAGAGCCAGTCTGGAGGCACAGCGGGAAAATCCTTCCATGTGCACATGCATGTTTATGCACTAGCCGAGATTTATGCCCTGACCGTGTCCCTTCCCTTGCCCTGAGTTTGTCTTTCCATCTGTCTCTGTCTCATCCAGGGAAATCATACACCATGATAGGCCGTGATGATTCCCTCCAGAATCTGGGAATAATCCCCTGTGCCATCTCCTGGTTGTTTAAGCTCATTAATGAGAGGAAGGAAAAAACAGGAGCCCGCTTCTCAGTTCGAGTCTCTGCAGTCGAGGTCAGTGTCACTGTTGTAACTTAAATTTGAACAGTTGCATTACCACGTTACTCTTAGTGAAGACATCTTACACACTGATTCTCGTGTTCTCTAAAATGTAGCAGCAGTAAAATCAGAAGCAGTAGCAGCATGATAAGCTACAACAGTTGCCTACAAAATAAATATTTGTCTGACCAAATAAATAAATAGAAAAAAGTCTCATCTTCAGTGACATATATGCTTTACACTGTTATGTGTGTCCATGTGTGTGTTTCCAGGTTTGGGGTAAAGAGGAAAACTTGACAGACTTGCTTTCTGAAGTAGCTACAGGTAGTTTACAGGATGGACAGTCACCGGGGGTTTATCTGTTTGAGGACCCAATCTGTGGCATGCAGGTACAGTCCCTGCACATGCACGCTCACACATGCCCACCCGCTGAACCATGCACATGCACGTATACACACACGCATGTATACACACATACACACACGCAGTGCAGTTTATCAGAATACTACTGAAGGTCCTGTGATGTGGCTACTGCAAACCTTTATAAATATATATGCTCCCAATGGTGTGACCGCTGCTCCGATTGTCTGTGTGTTTTTGTGTGTGTGTGTGTGTGTGTGTGTGTGTGTGTCTGTCTGTCTGTGTGAACAGCCCCAAGCCTTGTATTGATGTCCTTTACTTGCTCTAGACAGCTGAATTGGCTACCTAACCAACTCTGGGACTGACACACACACACACACACACACACACACACACATACATACACTCGGACCAGAAGGCACATGAGAGATTTAGTATGTCAGTTCATTAGGTAAACTAGATTCAAGAATGAATCCCATTTAAAAATTAATCCAAAATGCCTAAATACAAAATCAGGGATAAATGTCAAATGTCAAAATAGATAATAAAATATCGTAATGATAAACACGCATGTCCTTTGTTTGAACTTATAATGTGCCGCTGCAGCCCGAGATGTTTTCAAATGCTAATCAAGTCACTTTGATTATCAAGAATCAGACAAAAACACTACGAGCAAAAAAGGACTGATTGTTGCTCCTTTTTCATCAGCCACCTGTCGTTTAAACGCTGTGGCATTTAAACTCTACGCTCAAATCCACGTCATTCACTCCAGCGACTTCATTTGAATATAAACTATATGTACCTGCGTGGATATGGAAAACAGGGAACGACAGTGTGTGTGTGGTTATGGTTACAGTATGTTTATAGGATTAGAGGGTCTGATACAAGCACATCTGTGTAATCCTCCACTAATCTCACATAATCTCATCTGTAATGATGCCCTGCAGTACCACACAGACGCCAAACCCTCTGACACATCGACTTACACACATATGGTACACTGTAACACATTTATCTCTGTTTTCTTACCCGACCGGCAGGCAAATTACGATTACTGTATTTTAATGTGCCAATCATTTCAACACACACTGGCTCTACATAGAACAGAGTGTTATCACTGTTTGGACACTTACACTGGAGCAAACGGCTCAACTGTCTCAAAACATGTCTGCCTGCCTGTCCTCTGCTCATTGTTGGCTTATTATTCTTCAGAAAGCTGAATATTGGCTTATTTTTCATCCAGCTCCAGAACCAGTCTGAGCTGCGCGCTCCGACCCCAGAGAAGGCCGCCTGGTTCCTGGACGCGGCCATAGCGGCTCGTCACAGCAGCCAACGGCCCAACACCACCGAAGAAGAACACAGGAACTCACACATGCTGTTTACATTACACATATACCAGTATCGCATGGAAAAGACGGGCAAGGGAGGGAGTAAGTACAACAACTGTCTGTTACTGTCATCGCACATTTATCCTAAATGCTGCTGGAGCTTTAACCCTACTCCCATCCTCATCCTCATCCTCATCCTCAGCTCTCCTTACAGGCTTCGTGATTGCCAGAGAATTCATGATATTGGTCCAAATATATTTCAGACTTGCTTTAGACATCATTGAGCGTCTCATACTCGTCTGCTTACTCTTGTTGGGATCAGAATTAACAACTGGAATATTGACTTTGATTAGTTCTTTGCATTTTCACATTTTAAGATCCTGTCCCATCGATGTCTTTCACGCTGTGAGCTGTGATTAGTACAACCGCGTGACATTTTCTACCATTAACGCCCAAACTGCTGCTGAAGACAGAACTGTCCATCCATACCAACACGAGCCTTCTACAACTCCTACATCTGTTAATAACAGAAGAATAAGAGTTGACACGGCCATGCTGCACTATTAATATACTATATTCCCATACCACCAAATGACAAAGCAGGGAGTGGGTATAAATAATAATGATAGACAGATGAATCCACTCACTTATAGTCACTATGGGAGAATAAATAGACGAAGCACCATAACCCGTGACAGAGGTACGCACACGCCTCAACACATTCTGACAGACAGCCCGAGTGAAGCTTTGCCTATTTGTGTTCACAAATTAAGTCACAGACACACCGTATCACACTTCATGAATAACCGAGTGATGATGTCAGAACGGTGTGAGTGTCACACGCGTGCTCGTGTGTTTGAAAAGAGAACACTGTGATGTGCGTTTGACCAAAATATCACTGACGATTGCCACTATTAGAACTACACTTGACTGTGTGTGAATCACAGACATAGGTGTGTGTGTGTGTGTGTGTGTGTGAGAGAGAGCGAGAGACGTATCATGTGCAGACACTGAAAAGGTGATCACAGCGCTCGTGTTGAAATAGACGTTGGCAGCACCGCTTCAGTAGCCGTCTCTGTCACACAACTTCAACTTTAGAGGATAAAACCTCTTCACCCATCAGAACTCAGAGCTGCAAACGTTGTATACAGTCTTAATATTACACATTTAAAATAATAGCCATATTAATATTACATTCACAGCTCGCCTGTATTCTCAAATTACCTCCGCAGGCATTTTTCATGATGGTGTATGCATTGTATTTTTTTTCCTCCTGGTAATGACGGCGTTATGATCTGTAAACATTCTTACCGATCTATATTTCTAAATCCATATTTAAATATTGATGAGAGCAACAACAGTGCAGACTAGATCCATACATCTGCTGCAGGGATCAACCGTTGTTTCCCCAAGTAACCATCTGTTACAACTGATCACACAAAAGGTTAAAGGCTACATTTTCCCCACACAATTGAACCGATTTCTTTATTGATGGCCGCTGATAGATAATCCAGGATGTTTGAGCCTCTTAAGCTTGGTTAATGATCGCTCTTCCAAGATTGACAGCCAAATTTATTTAATTAATTTAATGGTTGCTTGGCTTTCTCATTTTCCCTTTCTTATCCTGATTTCCCTTTTCTCACTCATATCTTTATATCCATCATTCTCTCTTTTTTTCCTATTTCATCCGTGACCCATTTTTCTAAATTCTTAGTGTCAGGGGGTCGCAGTCGTCTCCACCTCCTGGATCTGGGCAGCTGTGATGTCAAAGTACTCGGTGGAGGAGGAGGAAAGAACAGGGAGAACTCTTCACCCAGCTCAGCCCCTCTGTGCCTTTCTCTCTCTGCCCTCGGCAATGTGATCCTGGCCCTGGTCAATGGGAGCAAACACATCCCATACAAGTAAGTTACGCTGTGAAGAAGTGCGTGTCTTGATGAGAGAGGAGGGGAGATGAAAGGGAATAAAAGGATACAAGGGGCTTCATGGATAATAGGAGGAAAGAGTGTTGGGCATAATGACGAGGAAAGCAGGATGTTCTGAAAGAGGAGAAGACGACGAAAGGAAGTGTTTTCTGTTTGGGGGAACTTAGTGTTCAACATTCAACGTAGAACAACAGCTGCTGTTACATATTCATCACATTCATTTTGCTGGCAAATGGACAGCCAAAAAAAGAGAGAAAGAGAGAGAGAGAGAGAGAGAGAGAGAGAGGAAATAAGAAGCTGGTGATGAAAAATGTAAAGGACCTTAGGGTCGGTGAGTAGAGGATACTGTATGTAACGGTGCTAAACAGCAACAAAGTGATATTGTGCTGATTGTGCAGATATTGCTTATGTCCTCATTTTGCCTCTTATATTCCTCTTTTCGTTCCTGTCACTCTCTCACTCTGTTTCGCCCGCTTAAAGCAAAGTAGCTTTGCATGGTTAATTTAATCACCCCTGCATTTACATTGCAAAACATCCTGCTGCCCAACGCTGACGCCATGAGCACCACCGACTTTGGCTTGTGACTGGAGATTTCCATTTTATTTTTCTATTTTATTTTATTGTCTATCAGCGAGGGGGTTTGAATTGGTCTGTTAATGGGAGCGGGACGTCGCTGCCAATTCACCACGCAATCACAAAGAGCAAAGGCTCTGTAGCGTGACTGAGATAATGTGGCTGTATCCCGGGAAACTGTTAAAGCATAGCTGCGGTCAGCAGGATGCATAATGTGTGGCACAACGGAAGGTGATGGGGACAAAATCAGACCACAAGCAATAACATCCCAAACATTTAGACAGACGAAACATAGTATTTGTGATGAATGATAAGATTTAAATGCAGACTGAGTCACAGCAGACCACTGAGGCGGTCACTCTGTGTTTTATTAATTTAGTCCCCCATCCTCTTCCCGCTCCAGTGTCACTCAGTTGACTCTGGAGTGTTGCTGCTCTCCTCTTTCCGTCGGATTTTTACACAGCGGAAGAAATCTCTGTATGATCCCTGACAGCTAGCAGTCATGCAAGACGTGCATTACTGCCACAGCACGCTCCTGTACATTCACGCTCAGCTACATCCACAAAATCACAACCTTTAGCAGCACAGACCCTGCACTGATCCCCCTTCAAGCTGCAGTTTATCTCACCTCGGACTCATGTAGCCTCCCCTGGAAGGCTTTCAACCCCTTCATTCCTTTAACGCTCCTACTTTTTACTTTTGGTTCCTTGTAATATTGCCAGTCCTAGTAGGATATTCATGATTATACTTAATGATACGCTGGCTTTAATCACAGAGAACATCACGTTACATCTACTTAGTCCACTCTCGCCAAACTCTAAAAATAAATCTATCAGACTTTGTAAAATCCAATCCACTTCGATTAACATGCAAAAAAATACTTAATGAGTCAGGAATTGACCAATATTTATCTCTGAGAGATACAAACAGGGAGGAGGAGAGCAGGGCGAGGCTGTGGAAGCCTGAGGCAGCAAACGGAGAGGGAAGAGAGGACAGGAACATCAATGGGAAAGAGGAGGTCAAGATAGGAGTGTGTAGCTGTGCGCACATATGTGTGCGTGCATATGCATGTGTAGTATATGTGCGAAAGAGACATGCCTGCAGGCGTGTGTTTTTAGAAAAGGGGGACAGCAGCATGAGGTATTGGACCACAGAGGAGCTCTGCTCACTGTCAAAGCCTGCGGGCATGCACAAATACACACACGCACACACGGACACACACATGAATGATAGCAGTAGCCCACCCAGGAGAAAGTCTTTTCTTAAACAAGCAGCCCAGTTTCACTTTCGTCTCTGAATAATCTCTCAGGGACAATGATCATTTTAGACCGTATCATATATCCAGAGTGATTGTTTCAAGACTCCAAGAGTTTAAGTCTGAAATGGCAATGTAACTAATCAATACACATAATCAATACAGCAGCAGCAACGTGATAACATTAACTTAATACTCTGTCCTTTGCTCTTTTGGGCTTAGCCAATATGGAATTGTTAGCGTAGTGATTTTTCATTAATATTTAATGTAGCTCTTGGCATTTAGAGTAAATCCCCAACTTGTAGGAAACGTTTGATAGCCTGAGAATAATTGTCAAATAGCAAATACATGTGGGTGTCAGCTGGGAAATCGACCAATTTTGCCTTATGTTCGAGCGTGTATGAGTTTGTGTGTTCGTGTGTGTTTCCACGAGTGTGTCTTTGCACTTACTTCTTGATGTATGTGTGTTACCAGGGACAGTAAGCTGACCATGTTGCTAAGGGAGTCGCTAGGCAACATGAACTGCCGGACCACCATGATTGCTCACATCTCTGCCTCACCCAGAAATTTCTCTGAAACCCTCTCCACCATCCAGATCGCCTCTCGTGTCCTCCGCATGAAAAAGAAGAAAACTAAAGTCACTGTGGTGAGTTTTTCATATTCAGAAGATCATTTCTCTTAATATCACAAAACTTCACATCAAGTGTCGCAGTACGTTAAGGTCAAGGGGACAAATAGGCATCGTGGTAACTCATTTCTTCAGTTGTTCATGACAGGACTGTGTGTTTCCTTACAAGAGTGTGTGTGAAAGTCCTAGTTTTGTATTGCCAACTAGAGGTTAAAATGAGTTTGTTTCAGTGATTATTTTTATCACTTCCTCTCCATAAATGCCTACATGTGCCCACATGCAACAGAGTATTTCATCGCCCCCCCTCATCCTCCAGCACTTCTCACGCTCACTTTTAAAATCACAGCAGGAGAAAGGCAGAGAATGAGGGCTTTATCTACGGAGCTGTAAACATTCAGCCCAGCTAGAGAAAACTCCGATAATGAACTGAAACCCTTTAGGATGATGATGTTTACCTGAGGGTCCTGGACCTTTATGGATTTAATTTCTGAATTACCAACTTAAGTCTGAAATGTCAGCAAAGTTGAATTTTCCACTCTTCACCTCCTCTCCCTCTTCAGCAATACACGTCCAGCTCCTCTGGGGGGGAGAGTTCCTGCGAGGAGGGCCGCATGCGTCGCCCAACCCACCTGCGACCCTTCCATCAACGCGGTGATGCTGACGCCGACCTTCCATTACTGCGCCTGTCCAGTGATCCTGATGAGTACTCGAGCAGCGAGCACTCGTGCGACACGGTGATCTACGTGGGCCCAAACGGGGCGGCTGTGTCAGACCGAGAACTGACAGACAATGAGGGACCGCCAGAATTCGTACCAATAATTCCTGCGTTGCTTCGGGGTAAAACGACAGAGCAGCATCAAACTCCGACCGGAAGTCAGACAGTTGGAGCCCAGAGCAAGGTAGTCTAAATAAATGAGTACGTTTTATGGACGGTCAACAATAATCAGAGGGGTTCATGCTACAGAGAGAGTATTTGATGATTACCTTGATCATACCTACAGTCTCAGCCAGAGTGCCAGGACCAGCTGAGCGGCTCCATCTCCCAGCCGCTGCCCCAGCCCTCCCAGTCTCTGCTCGGGCAGCCATTGGCCCCGGTCCCTGAGGAAGGAGCCGAGTGCCTCAAGTGCAACACCTTCGCTGAGCTGCAGGAAAGGCTGGACTGCATCGATGGCAGTGAGGAGGTGAAGAATGATTTTCTGATTCGAGTGTTTGTTGTCTTCGCATATTTGATGGAACTGATGGAGGACAAGTCTAATATTTTTGATCTACTCAGACAGAAAAAGCATTTTCCGTATTCTTTACATTTCATATTATGGCTTTAATTTCTCTTTGGAATTCTTATTATATCGTGTCCCCTGCACTAAATGACACCTGATGTCCCGTTGTCAGCGGTCCAACGGAGCAGCTTGACTCTCTGTATACAAAGATTTGGGCTCAGCTGTTACTCATGCTTCTGCCTGTCTCTTGATTCAGGTAGCAAAGTTTCCCTTTGAAGAGGTTCCAGCAAAAAAACAAGGTGCCAAACAAGAAACGTGCTCGTCCTCGGCCGTTCCAACCCCGGCCCCCTCTGCTCCCGCCGTGTCTGCTGAAACCACAACAGGTTTTTATAGCATGGATATTATGCTGTAAATATGAAGTGTACAGTAAACATGCTGTTCCCGTGTCCTTTACGCTCCAAAAGTAACTTCTACTAAATCTTTGGGAACAAAACACAGCTGCTGCCACTTACCGCCAACAGCACAGTGCCGTGTTTCGACTCGTGTAACTCGTTCTTCCGTCGACACAGCTCTCTATATGTGCTACAGGAGTGTGATTCTGCTTCTCCTCAGCGGCCGCAGCCTCCTGGAGGAGGACTAATGATCAGCAGCTACAAGAGATCAATGAGGTGGTGGAGGAGGCAGAGCTGGCGCAGACGATGATCCACAGCCTGGCTCAGACATCAGCGTCCTCCATCGTCACTAGTACCAGGAGTGTTACAGGAGGCAGCAGCAGCACCTCCAACAGCCTGCACAGAGCCAAGAGCACTCATGACAGGTGAGGACAGGCTTCACGTGTCTGCAGGTCTAACGGCTGGACCGTATTCTGGGTGTGCTGTGTAACGGCGAAAAAAGCAAGAATGCGTTTCATTAAACTAAAAAGAGATAAAAGTATCTGGTCATGGCAGTAGTAAACTGAATCTCAGGGACGACCCATAATGCACTGCAGCTTTATGTCCTTCTGCTTCTACACGATAAAAATTAAATTCTGTTTATTTGACAGATTTAAGCACTTAGGTTGTTACTATCTAACACGTGACCTGTCTTGAATGCTGTTCTGTTGTTTCACGGTGAAGCCGTGAGGGTTTAAACATGATCAGTAACTGTGAGGGGAAGGCCCGTCCCCTGGGATCACCGCGCCTCGGCATCGCCAGCCTGACCAAAACCTCAGACTACAGGTAAACTTCACACCTACACGCCCTTTGAAACTTAAATATAATTCTCTTCATATGTCTTCTATTGTCTGCGTGCTGAGTGAACTGTAGTCACCGACAGTTTCCATCGTTGCTGTCAACATCTCTGCGTTCCCCCTCAGGCCACCATCGTCCCCATCGCAGCGGTGTAAAGTGTACACTCAGAAGGGCGTGATGCCGGGAACGCCGCCTCTTTCCTCGCACACTCTGGCTCAGGATGGCCAGGCCCCAGAGTCTCTGACTCCAGATAGTACGCACCTTTGTACTTTTTGTGTTTTATTCTTGTTTTGCTTTGAAATGTGTTCTGATAGTGCAGCGATCACACGAGGGCCTATGAAAACATTAATATTGGTTCCGTTCCATGCAGCCATTTCAGTTCCAAGGTCCCGGTGTTCCTGGTATTGTGCCTGTTTGTTTACCGGCACGTGTAGTTGGCACACATCCGTCACTGTATTCATTACGATATCCAAACAGAGGAAGGTCGTTTTTAATGATTGTTTAGAGCAGAAGCTGCATTAGAATTCTTCGCAGGCAGTTTTTGTCTTTACTTTCTTTTTGGAAGTTGGAATTATATTTTGTATACTTGGCCCATGAAGTTAATTATGTTACCAAATGAGTGCCTCTGCCTCTGACTCTGCAGACAGTTTGGCCGCAGACAGTGGCCGTTCCTCCACAGAGTCTCTGCTGTCCAGGACTTCCCCTGTAGGCATGAGCCCACAAGTCAGAGAGCCATGTCCATCTCTGTCTGCCAGCCTTGGCTCTGCCGAGACGCTGTGTGACGATGACGTCCCACCGATTCCCTTGGACACACACAAGGACGGTGAGATACAGAATATCTACGACAAGACAACAAATATGTGCTCGCATATCAAACAACGCAGAGGTGAATGTTCTGTCCTTCTGTTTGTCGCCTGGCTGCAGGGCTGGCAGCATCTCTAGCTGCAGTCGGGTCTCTCCCTGTGGGGGAAGACGAACTGGCGTACACTCTGACTGCTGGAGGTGAGGAAGACCTTGATGTCAGGGCTGTCATGGAGACCCAGGGCCTGACCTGTCATCCCAGCAGCATCATGAGCTTCAACAGCGACTGTTGCTCTGTCAATGCTCTCAGCCGCAGCTCACAGCCTGAGAGCATATCCAGCCGCTGTGTAGAAGATAGAGCGGTGGAAGATTATCACGCGGTGGCTGCAGCTACTGTAACATCTTCAGGGGTTACTGAGGTGGTTGCCATGGCAGAGGTTAGTCTGGCTGACTGTGTATCTATGAAGAGCATTTAACACCCTTTATTGTGTGTGTGTGTGTGTGTGTCAGAAAGCAGAGCAGCAGCACAGAAATAGATCTATAGAAATAGAAATAGAACAGATCTGCACTGATTGCACCATTAGAACTTAATAATATTCACTGAAATGTCACCTTGATGTGTGTGTTGCCGTGTGTAGGTGGCCATGGCCAAGCTGCGTTTAGAGGGGGAAGCCTTGGCCACAGTCATGTCCAGGTGTGGTTCTCCTGTCTCCTCCTGGTTAAGTGATCTGAGTGTGGGCAGTGAAGCCGATCAGTCTCTCCATAGCTTCAATCAATCCCAGAGCCAGCAAGGGGAGGCCTTGGCTGACCCTGACCCCGCCTACGGCCTTTCCTGTGGAGTGGAGGGGCTGGAAGGAGAAGTGTTGCTGTTAGAGAATGCGAGCGACAAGAGTACTCCGACCAAAGACCGGCTGAAGAAACTGCCTCCCTCCATGGCTAAAATGAACATCCAAACCCTGACAGGACCTGGTAACATGTCACCGTTCAAAACCCCCATCAGCCTTCACCCGTGTATTGATGCTAAACCGATGATCATACAGGAACCAAACATCCTCTCCTCACCGAACAAGACCAGCTTAATCAAAGACCTGGTCAGACCCACCTCGCCACATTTAGCTTCCCTGTCCTGTGAGATGAGCTTTGAAGATCCCTGGTTGAGGCGCAGCATGGAGGAGGGGAAGTCCAGGGACCTTGTGTGTGAGTTCAAGTCCGAGAATAGAGAGCTTAAGAGCCACCATGCAGACCGTGGACCAGAAGAGAAACCTGGAGGGGGACCCGGGGACCACCATATCACGTGCAGGGATGGTATGAATCATTTTTGATATCTTTCGTGATTTATTCTTGAGGTGTAGTTGTAGACACGCTGTCTGTGCAGAGTTCTTTAATGAAAGGCCGGCTTTGTTTTGGTCTCTGTTCCTTGATCTTCAGGCGGTGACCGTGGAAGCTCCAGTTCAGGAGGTGAGGTTGTGTCGTCTCCAGATTCTTCTAAGAGAGTGGTGGACGGCTGTGAGATGGCCGTTGTTGCCCAGGGAGACTGCGTGACGAGTATCTTCAGCACAGATATCCACCGCACAGCCAGTCTCCCCCGCGGCTGGCACCGTCTCAACCGCCACGATGGTTTGGATCATGGAAACGAGGGCCGAACTCTGAGCGTCACCACTTCAACTCCGTGCAGTCCCCGGGCCACGCTTGACCGACGGGGGTCCCCTGGAAAACAAGGCCTCTTTTCCCACAAAAGGGGGGGAATTCCACCTCTACCACCGGTAAGAAAATCAAGTCTTGACCAGAGGAACAGAGCAGTCGGACCCTCGAGCAGCCCCCACCACCAGCCCGGCCACGGACTCTCATCGTTGGGGAGCTCGGTGGATGATGCGGGAATCTCTGGATGCGGCCCAAGACAACGGGGATCCAGCATAGACAGCAGTCGACTGTTCAGCGCCAAGCTGGAGCAGCTCGCGAACAGGACCAACTCCCTGGGCCGGGTCCACAGCTCCAACATCGCGTTCCCCCAGTACGACAGCTTCTCCCTGGAGAGAGGAGAGAGCTTGAGGGGAGGAGGGGGCGTGAGGGGGGACAGCACCATGCCTCGCACAGGCCGCAGCCTCACTCGATGCGGATCCGTGTCTTCACCGTCTGGGAACGTAAACGGCCCCGGTCTTAGTTCTAGTTCGAGCAGTGCACCACAGTCGCCAGCCAAAGCCAGCAGCCAATCAAAGATCTCAGCCGTCAGTAAGCTGCTGATGAACAGCAGCCCCAAGTCCAGGAGTCTGTCCGCCTCCAGCACCAAGACTCTGAGCTTCTCTACCAAATCTCTAACCCAGGCTGTCAACCGCAGCTCCAGCCTTCCTCCCAACGGAAAGGTAGGAAACATTCTTCACAGTGACTCATGACGTGTCATCAAAATCACTCATCAAATCTCATCAGACCAGAATGGATCAAACTGTACCACGGGATCCATATTACAGACTGATATAAGTTCCAGTATTCGAGCGGAGGTCATTTTCAGTAGCATGGGTGCTCACTCTGTATTCTGCACTGTCTGTCATTCCTCCGGCCCATCCCCCACACCTGATTGTTTATGTCCTCAGCCTCAGGGTTCAGTCCAGAGCCCTCTACAACTGCAGGGGCCTTCCTCCGCTTGCTGGTCCACCCAGTCTCTGAGCCGCAGCCGAGGTGGAAGCCTGGCTGCCAAGCTGCCTCTGCGGGCTGTCAACGGGCGAATCTCAGAGCTCCTTCAGGGAAGTGCAGGGTCGCGTTCTAGGAATCACGGCCAGGGAGGAGGACCAGACCGTCCTGAGGAGAGAGCAGCTGGAGGGGCAAGGTTAGTCGTTGTGTTTTACTATGTTATTATGTTGCAGACATTTTACTCAAATAAGCAACAGTTCAGTACGACGTACAAGTGACAAAATGTGATCATCATTTAAATCAGAATTTGAAATATTTTGGTTTAATTTGTTTTAAATCGTGATCTCTTCAATTCCCTGTTTCCTCTTTTCAGTGCTGGAGCAGCTGTAGCAGCTGGAGCAGCTGGAGCAGGAGGAGGTGGAGGAGGTGCCCCGGGAGAGGAGAGGACAGGTGTGGTCCAAACCCTTCCCTCCCCCTACAGTAAGATCACCGCTCCCAGAAAGCCTCACCGCTGCAGCAGCGGCCACGCCAGTGACAACAGGTACCATTAAAGCTCATCTATAAAAACTACTAATAATAAATAAATAAATCAAAACGTAATCTCTGCATGTACAAAAAGATACATATAGTCATAATCCACACATATAAGGTTGCCCTAAGTTCTAAAATTGATCGTCTGTATCGTTGATGTTGTTTATGTTCCATCCGTTTCTTTGTAAACTGTAGTTTTAATGTGATTTCCCTTCGCCTGTAACAGCAGCGTGCTGAGCGGTGAACTCCCCCCGGCCATGGGGAAGACGGCTTTATTTTACCACAGCGGAGGCAGCAGCGGCTACGAGAGCATGCTGAGAGATAGCAGCGAGAACACGGGGAGCACCTCCTCAGCACAGGACTCCATGAGTGAACACAGCACGGCCACCAGCTCCTCCCGACGGAGCTCCAAGAGCAGCAAGAAGAGTCGGAGCAACACAGGTCACACACACTTTATCTGTAGCCTTATTTCATCTATTATTCAGGGATTTTCACCTTCATCGGCGGCAAAACTATAAATTTAGACCTTTTAAAGACACGAGAATGACATATATTATATTCACAACGTCACAAATTTAGTTTAATGAATGAATGTATAGATGGAAGGTTGAATGAATACGATTGAAAGTGATGCATCATTGTTCTGTCCTTTTATTAATGTGGGTTTCAGTTGCGTACAGAATGGAAAACGGTTAAATTAGTTTATGAACGAAAGCTCTCTGACAAAAAGTGATCTGAGGAAGCTTTGATAGAGACCGATCAAGAGCGGCGTGGAATGAGAAGAACGCTCTGATCGATAGAAAGGTAAGGTTCGTTTGAAGAAGAGGAGGCTCTGATAGGAGGCAGAGCCACCAAGGAAAGGTGACCCCGACCACCCAGCTGTGAAATAGTAAAGGGAATCTGCTGGCGCGCACCGTAATGAAATTATGTACAGCACACGGAGCGGCACAGTAAGAGCCGACTAATATGTCAAATTACTCCATGCCGGTTCACGATGAGGATACGTGCATAAAACCAGACCGGACCGGAGCAACTCTCCTCCGTGAGGCGCCACAGGAGATAAATATATTTCATGCACATAATCAAGAAGCAGCTGTGATACTGGATGCTTGGAACACAAATTGCAGCCTGATCGTATCATGCTACATAAAGCCAGGGTGGAATTTGATCTTTAAATAAGAATGGAGCTTTTGAACTGGCGTGATGAAGAAGGCCAGATGAAGAAACAGATGGATCGGTTCTCATTTGCCTAAAACATAAAACGAGCTAATTCACCGTCAGCCTGCCACAAAAGCACCCAAGAACAGAGAGAGAGAGGGGGGAAGAAAGGGCTGCTTTTTTTTTCACGAGGGTGAGATCAGACAGTTTAACAGAGTCGAGGCAGAGTGCGACGTCTGAAAGCTCCAGGCGAATTTTTATTTTATCCCTGATTTTTATTAGACCTTTTCATTTTCTTCGGCCTCTCAGTCTCTTTGGATCTTTCTTCAGATCCTCTATCACTCTGTCCTTCTTCCTCATTTGTCCGGCTCTCTCCTCTGCCTCCTCTCCCTTCTTCTTCTTCTACTTCTTCTTCTTCTTCTTCTTCTTCTCCTTCTTCTTCTTCTTCTTCTTCTTCCTCTTCTTCTCTGTGTCTGCTTTGGGTGAACTAATGAATTACAAATGGCTGAATGTTTCCGTGTGACCTTTCTGTGCTGCTCTGAGAAAAAACTAGTAACGTCTCTCTTACACACACACATTATCTTTCTATTCCTGCACACATTCCAGGTTGCTGCTGATGACCATGTAAATAATTCACGACGTCTAGCCCAGTGGACATCTCCAGAGTGACCAGCTGCTCTTATCTCATCCCATACATGCAACAACCGCAATATTCATGTCACTTCTCCGTCCATTATCTGATTTTCTCTCCACTTTCATTTCTCCGCTCCTCTTCATCTCTCTCTCTCTCTCTCTCTCTCTGTACGTCAGAGTATCTTTCCTGACTCGTCTCCACTTAGCTTTTATGCCTCCATGATGTTTTATTCCTTTCAAGTGTTCTCATACCGACGTTCTCATCCACAGCAAATTGTAAAGAGCGAGCGGTTTGAATTTACAGGATGGATGTAGCCTGAGGACACTTTATCTATACACAGTATATTATAAAACAGTGGATGGATACATTAACTCTTAAAAAGCTGCGGTCATCATCTCTTCATCCACCGCCCTCCACTTGTGCTCTCCTATGTTTCATCTTTGTGCCTTTTTAACTTTATTACGGCCATCTGGGCCAACAGATGTTTTTTGTTTCTGAAATATGTTAAGTAAGAATGAAACTCTGTGGAATTTGTTGGGAAACGACCTCATAGTGTAAAACAGTAAATCCACGCTGCTTCACGTCATCTTTTGCTCTCTCAGGCCTCCAGCGGCGTCGTCTGATCCCTGCCCTGACCTTGGATTCCTCCTCCACCTCTCCGTCTCATCGCTCCTCCAAACAGGCCATCACTTCCTCTTCGTCCTCATCCTCTAGCCCGGGTGCATGCTGGGTAGATGGCCCACTAGGGCCCCCGGCGTCCTCTAACCTCCGGGGCTCAACCGTCACCACGGAAACCTTTGAGATCAAGGTGTACGAGATTGACGACGTCGAGCGGATACAGAGGAGGAGAGAGAAAGGAGGGAGCAAGGTGAGAGTGAGAAAGGAAAGATGAAAGAGGAGGAAGGACAACGTGCGATTATTTGGACATGCTTAATATTGTTGCTCAATTTGGAATGGGAAATCTCTGTAACCACACAGCAATTGAAAAATAGAACTTCTCTTTGATCCGGACATGGGCTTCAAACTCCAGGAGGACAAGCCGCTAAAATGAATGATTCACCGCAGTATTTGGTGCATATCCGTTTGAATGCAACTTGTTCTACCTGCGATTCTTTTTAAAGGCTGGAGAGGTAGAAGGGGCTGAGATTTATCCACTCACGGTCTGCTGCAATTACTGTCGTGCAGCGGAGAAATGGGTCTAAAATTAAATCTGCTCCGGTAAAAAAGTACTGTTCCATCTGAAGTGGGACCAGGGTTAGATAAGGATGGAAAATGGTTTCTCAAAGGGAGAGAGAGGAGAAAAAATTATATATATATATATAGCTATATATAGACTTAGAGGAAGGAGCAAAGAAAAAAGGAAATGGTTAAGGACAGGAGAAAGGGGGAGGATAAAGGAGACAGGAGAGCAGGTGGGTGAGAGAATGAAAGAGGGTCGAGAGCGAAGAAGGAGAAAGACGGGGCTCGACTGGAAAACACACCGTCAGATATTATTACTGGGAAGAGAGGAGGTGATAAACTGCTGTAAGACGGAAAAAAGATTGAATTCAGCAAGAAAGCACGAAGGAATAAATATTCATTAAATGATTGAATCCAGTGACGTGCAGCAACAAACATCAACGTTTGGCTGATCTGTAAAATACAGAAAAGTGTCAGATGCTCTTGAATGCATGAAGCAGATCTTTGGCGTCCCACTGTCTTACGTCTCTCAGCATTCAGAGGAAGAATCACTGTGATCTTTAGAAAGAGGGGCAGACAGAAAACCATGAAATATACGAGCTGTGTGTGGAAAACCACTGAACCCCCAACGGCTCCGGCGAAGCAGTGACTCACGAGGTGTGAATGTATCTGAATGTGAAGCTGACAGATGTGTGTTTCACCACGCACTCCCCACGAGAAATAAAAGGGGACACGCCTGATATGTGTGTGTGTGTGTGTGTGTGTGCCCTCTGTGTTTATCTCTGCATGTCAGGAGGTCGTGTATGTCAGCGCAAAGCTTCGTCTGTTGGAGCACCGACAGCAGCGCATCAGTGAAGTCCGAGCCAAGTATCAGGGTCTGAAGAAAGAACTGGAACAGACCAAGCAGTTCCTCATGCTGGAGCCACACAAGTGGACCACCGAGTGTAAGTTTAAGTCCTGAGAGGGTCCACAACGTGTGGCCAATTACAGCACAGTTGGATGTGTGTGTGTGTGTGTATACTTCACCTGTGGTTCTCAGCATGTGGTTTGGACATGATAAATTGTAAATTGTGGACCAAAGTCAATACAGTGAAGATTCATGAATACACATCAATAGTATAAATTCCCAAATTTGAAAATAATGAAGATGGAAGAAACATAAGTCATTAATTTAAGTCATACATAATAATAATAATAATAAACATTTAAAGGGAATATTTCTCTTCATTTAGCTTTTTCAACTGAATCATGTATTTGTCTCCACTTGTTGAGGAAATTGTCAAAAATATTCCCAACATTCAAAATAAGCTGATATGGAACAGAATGAAAGTTACAGTGCAGCACAAGATATGAATTTATATTTGCATGCAAAATCAGAATTTGCAAAATAACTAATAAATATGGCCAAGATAAAGGAAGAGGTGTCAAAAGACAATATTTCACTGAAATGTATTAAATTTCATGGGAGACGTCTCCCAACATCGTGAATGTAAATGTGTGTGACTGATGGAAGCTGCACCTGTTCAGTGAGATTTGTCTCCGTGTCCGTCTTTGTCTTTCCATATGCAGTTGAGCTACAGCAGACCTATGAAGTGGACTCCCTGGAGTATTTGGAAGCTCTGGAGACAGTGACAGACAAACTGGAGACAAGGGTCAACTTTTGCAAAGCCCATCTCATGATGATCACCTGCTTTGACGTGTCCTCGAGACATCGGTAGACAGACAGATGGATGAGAGGGAGACAGATTTGGTTAGATGCTGACATTTGGACCCCTGCCAAAATGAATCACCTTTGGAAAAATACATCCAAAATAAGATGCATGGACAGACGGAGGGAGGAGGGACACGTAATCCCCCATAATGTCAATCATCCTCCCATCTTCTTCTGATGTAAGCTGAAAGACGGACGGATGGACAGACGGATCAATGGACTAACAGACCGCCGCACAGGTGAGACCATGGATTTGTATGTTTGGGACTGGGAACCAGTTTAGAGAGTGAAGACACTGAACAGCTTCTGTAGGCCCGTCCAGTTGTTTACAATATCTGTTTCCAGCCACATTAGTAGAAGGACCATAAATTTGGAGTCGAATATTTAGGAATGTACAGGGGAAGAAAACTGCCATTTTTTAAAAAACAGAAAAGGGTAAAGAAAGAGTGCAGCAGAGGGGAGGAGAGGAGAAGAGAAGAGAGGAGAGGAGAGGAGAGAGCTCTAACCCCCTCCCATCACTCAAGAGCACTTTTTAGAGTCTAGCTGAGATCCATTGGTTGTAAATACAGTATATAAACGCAAAGAACGGCCTGGAGACGTTATGCAGTTAAACAGAGAGCCTGGGAGAGAAAGAGAGAGAGAGAGAGAGAGAGAGAGAGAGAGAGAGAGGGGAGTTTAATAGAGGAAATGATTTGGATAAGTGCCTTGTGAACACTTCAATACCAACACAGTTGTCATTCTTTGTGAATTTGTGTACATGCAGTTTGGTGCTATTGTTATAATGGTGAAAAAAAGATCCGTGTCCTTGGAAAATCTTTGAATTTAAAACCATTTCTAAATGTGTTCAACGTGTAAGTGAATGTTTCCCTATATAACAAAGAGAATGCTATGTTTTAATGCATTAAAACCTACGGTATATCCCCCTATCGACGGTTGTGTACGGACCAAAAATCTTTTAAAATGACAAATTTAAGAACATCAGTTGTAAAAATGCTGATGTGAAGAACATGTGTGATTTTTCCAGGACACCATTAATGTGAGTTTAAACACAGAAAATCAAACTAAAGATTGTTTTTTTGGTGTCTTTGCCCCGACTTAAGTTGCCAACGAAACACATTTGAATTTTGTCCCTCGGGGGACGCGGAACATTTCCTCTTTCATAAACGATACAGATGTGCTGGTGAAGGGTTTTCTCTGTTCTCGTGTTATTATACATCCTCCTGCCAGCTGATTGTCTGACGACTGGCTGTTTTTCCAAGTTCTTTGTATCTGTGTTGTTCTGCTCTATTCTAAAACAAACTGAATGATCTGTCAATGTGTGTGTTTTATAATAAAGTAACCTTTTTTTATTTGAGTGCAATGGGACCACGTAGAGGCTGTGGATCATAACAGAGCCACTAGAAACAGACAAGGAGAGACGTTTTCTAAAATTTCAAAGTCGGTTTGCCAAAGACACAGGTGCAGACTGAGCGCACTGACACGCTGTTACACATTTATTGGATTGCCTTTCGTTTTATAATCCTACTTCTGTTTGAAAATATGAGTGGGAATACTTGTGCCGAAGAATTGTAACACAACGGACATTTTTTATTGGATAATTGGAAATTACAAAGGCTTGAAAAATGTGCAAAGTGCCAAGGTTGTAAATGAGCTGAAACGGCTCCAGAGACAGACTGAGCAGACGTCACACCGTGTGTCTTTTGTGAAACTGACGAAAAAAGGCGCTTAAAAATACACCAGAATGAACGATGAGAATTTGGATCAAATTGAGGAGACATAGATCTCTGCCTGGTTCCATTTTTTGGACGGATAGCGTAAGGTTCCTTAATATTATCTATGGTGCTTGAGATGTTTATGATCTAAATGTTTGTACAAATATAAATATATGATAGAGCCTGTTTTCCTTCAAACGCTTCTTCGACATCATTATACCGTACGTATCGCCGCCAGCATCGCCGTCCTCCAGTCGATGCCTTTTGCCCTGAAAGTACAAAGCATTCTGGGAGCTCCTGGTTATTATGTGAGGGGTAAAAAGAGGAGAAGACAGGAGGAAGACACCACAGGAGCGGAAATACTGAGGTGGTGTTTACGCCAATTGCCAAAAGCATCGTTGTGCTCAATTTATGTCCACTTAAAGACGACGCAGTCCTTAATTTTGTGACAGCCATCAGAGGGTTTGGTGAGAAATGAGCACAAACACAGTGAAGCTTTGACAAGTGAGAGTTTTTTCCACAGGATGCGAGTCCATCTGTGACGTCGCAAACAAGGCGCGCGTCACGAATGAAGGCTTATTTATTTGAGCTAACGAGGGGCCGAGCTGCTTCGTAATACTCTTATTTATTTACACCTTATGATCTTAAAAGTTACTATGCATTTGAGTCAAAGAAAAATAACTGTACATACGTTGCTGTCATTTATGAAGATGTATACACATATCATATATTACACTCATCTCTACTTTCTATATTTTCGCTTTGGTTTTGGTTTCGTTTGCTCTTGTTGTTGCGGTTGGGGGTTTCAACGAGGTCGGGTTTCCTAAAACATTCACTTCTATGGGTCTGAGAAAAATTGAATAAATAAATCAAACTGACCAGAAGTGAAAAATTAAGCCATAAAAGAAAGAAATGAAAACAAAATGAAGGCAAATGTGTTTCAAGTAAAAAGCGAGGAGGTGCGTGCGTGCGTGAGGCGCTCAGTCTCCTTAGGCGCTGGATGTTTTGGGAAGCCCCACCCCTGGGCGTGTGTTACCCATTCGCTGTTTCGAGATGCTACGTGTGAGGTTCCTCTATTGTCACTGCCAAATCAAACAAGGTAGCGCTTTATAATTCTAGCAATAATTTACAAAAACTCTGGAGGTTTTGGTGTTATTGTATTGTGTATGAAAAATGTTGCTCATTATCTTTTCAGGCAACTTTATTAAAAAGGGATCGACTGAGCACAAAGTGAAGAAGAAGAGTATTTATCACATGTCATATATTATATTACATTATGGGGGCAAATTTCCCGATCAGAGTGTAACTAACGCTTTATTACAGATTTAAATCGAGGGTTTAGAAATCAGAGGGACGCACCAAACGCCGAACAGCTCGTGTGCTGTTCTTGCATGTTTTGCAGGAGTTTACAGTAATTATATTGTGTTATCTGGAAATCCTACACATAGCATCTTTACGTTCTTGAGCAGTGTTGTGCGTTAAAAATCGGGATCAGGCCAGATTTCTCAAAAACAGGTTAGGTTCTAGCTATTTCTACCACAGACCTGAAAAAATGGAAAATGGGATTCAACTTTCCTGTTTGCTGTTGTTGTGTCAACCTGAAGAGATTAAACATTAAAGGGGGTCTCCCAGGGTCCGTCCAAGGACTCGGTGACCCTTCAGGATTGTGTTGATCCTCTGTTTCTGAGGAATGTGGTCTGAGACTCATTGTGTCAATGTATGAACAGGATGGAGGGATGTAAATAAAGGAATGTACTGAAGGTTTGACATCCGACTTTGATTTTTTTGACGTCATCTTCGCCCTGTACACAATATACAAAACACTGAACGAAGCCACACGCTGCAGTACGGCAAAACACACATAGTTGTCCATTTACACACATCGCCAAACCTCGACACAAGATTGAAACAAAGGATAGATCCACGTGGTGTCACAAGAAAAATGTAACGAGTCGAGAACGTCAAAGGTACAACAGCGGTGAAGAGGAGTCGCTCCAATTTTCATTTGTATGGGCGTGATTGTGTGTGTGTGTGTGTGGATCCTTACTAGCCTGTGGGCAGCGTTCAGGGTGACACATTGGCCCAATGAGTTTGCTCTTTGATCACAGAGGAATGGAAGAAAGGGAGTAAAGATGAAGGAGAGATGAGAGGAGAGAAGGAGAGAGAGAGAGAGGAAAGAAAGAAAGGAACAGACGACAAAGAGAATAATGGACCGCGGAGAGGCCACAGGAAGAGATGAAACAGACAGGACAGGTGAGGCAGAAAGTACAGGGAGACAAAAGGAAACCGCTGGGATTTTAGGCAGGAAGCACAGTTTCATTTCCAGCACATTAAGGCCGACTTCATTTCATCATTTCATCAATTCTACGATCCGTGATCGCTGTTGTGACCTGATTTAATAATTGTTAAGCGCATTTATAATTTGTCCTCCACTAACACCTCCAAGGTGAGAGATGGAGTCCAAGCATCAAATACAGAGAGGCAGAGGAGGGAGCAGAGACTGAAAGACTGAAAGGGGGTGAGAATTAATGAGAGAGAGAGAGAGAAAGAGAGAGAGAGAGAGAGAGAGAGAGAGAGTGGAGACGAGGCAAAGAAAAAGCACAGTGCAATCTTTTTTCTGATTGGCGGTAGAGAAAGAGATGGATAGTCAATTTAATATGATCGCCTTTAAGGAGTGAGGGAGACAGAAAATGGCAGAGCGGGAGTGGGAGAGAGAGAGTTATGGATAAGCGATGGCAAATCTAATTTGTCCACTGTTAAGAGGGGAGGAAGCCTCGGAGCCGGAGCAGCTGAGAGAGGAGGACCGAGCAGAAGGACGGCCTTATCCACGGCTCAGCCACTCTTCCACGGCTCAGCCACTCTTCCACGGCTCAGCCACTCTTCCACGCCGTGTGCCTTCTTGTTTGATTCTGAGCATACAATAAACGAAAAGATTTGACAAACCAAAGTCTGTGGAAGTCACCGCCAGCAAACAGAACTGTCAGGGTGAACAGAATATTTTCTGAACGAATCGTTATCATGTCTGTGCTCGGTGTGAAAAGGCTTTCAGTCCTCTCAGATTATCAGGGAAGGTAATGAGCATCTAATCAATCTTAGTTCATTCCAAACGCACCACTGCAGATGTACAAAGGACGTTCCGGAAACATCCACGCCTGGTCTGTGAGCACTCAGGAAAATGAGTTAGGATGGCAGGAATTTCCTGATAGATCTCGTCGACAGCTCGCATCCAAGTTACAGAAACACTTTGTAGAACTTGAAAATATGGTCTTTGCATCATAAGAATCGGGTAAAAAAATTAACAAATAAAATAAGAGTCAAGCATTGAACAGAGAGGGAGGTGCAGTCAAACGACAATCGTGTCTTCTTTTACACCGGGGGGAGGAGCTGCAGAGGCTCGATT
>OMNV01000340.1:98636-110734 GCA_900303265.1 Brotula barbata | reverse complement strand
CAGGTAGGAGGAGGAGGAGGAGGAGGAGGAGGAGAAGGAGGAGGAGGTGGAGTCACTCCAATTATCTTAAAAGTTCAACTTTAACACTAACATGTGAGCTAGAGGTGTGAAGACAGACAAAACAACACACACACACACACACACACAGAATATTTGGAATTTGTCACACATGGACCAAATGACACCAAAGTTCCAATCTGAAGTTTATGGGTATTTAAAGAGGGAAAGATGGACATTCAGAAACGGGACTTAAGCAGTGCAGCCACACGTTTACGTTTTACTGTTCGTACGTGTCACGGAATTAAACCGTTTATTGTGACCGCGGCTGATAAATTGTTATTCTGCTGGGCTTTTATGCAAAATCATAAAAAACTGTGTGATGCTAAAGTTGAAAATTACCATTTTTATTGGCGTTTTTATTGGTCCTCACTAAAACGCATGGCAGAGTCCGTCCGATAATCATTAAGAGTAGAAAATAATCTATCATTATAAAAAGGAGAAAAGAGAAAACAGTCGGAGAAGAGCGACCGCTCACCATGAACAACGTTAATCAGACAGACAGACGAGTGATGATGTATTTATCTGTGAAGTGTGTGAGCGCTTTAGACGATCTGTAGGTTTGGCCACCGTCCACGGTGAATTTGTCCGTCCAGATGGACAAGCAAAATGTTTCAGCAGACAGCGTGGACGTGCAGATTTCTATGTATGTATGTCAACTTATCCTTCACCCGGATGTCGTTCTCTCTTTCTTTCTTTCTTTCTTTCTGTCACTTCCATGACTGAGGCTGAGAAATTCACACGGTTTAAATGGCAAAAAGGAAATCCACTCAGTCCAGGGCCTCCAGTGACAGGAATCGTTCTCCATGTGTCTTTTCAATCATGTCTCGATGACTGCTGGTCCATTTCAGCGCGACATTCCTCCATCTTCCTCAGCAGATCGATGGTGAAGGAGTGATCGTCACCGTGGGTTATCCTAACGATTCCATACGCCTGGATGGAGACAGAAATAAACTAATGACTGACGATTGATTGTTATTACGTGACTTGAAGCGTCTTTGGAGGGCAGTTTTGCCACATGAAGAAAATGAAGAAAAACTAAATCTGTTAATTTGTCTGGACAAACGCTTCATTTTGTTCTCGTGTTTAGATGATCGACTGGACTCTCATATTCAACAGCTACTATTCTACTGATGTCAGCATAAACCAAGACGTTATCCATGTCAACTGTTGCCATGGGAATTATGGTCGAACGATAATTATGGTCAGACTCACACACACACACAAACACACACACACACACACACACACACAGACTTACCTGCTTGAATGTGTTCATAGCGTCATCTATGAGCTCCAGGTAGTCCTGCAGCTTTCCAAGCCTCATCAGCTGGACCCCATGGGCTGGATGGGGATCGGGATAGTACCGTCTGTAGCAGAGAGGAACAGAGAGAGATGAAAATCAATGATTGGTAACTGCCGATTTTTACAAAATTCAACGATTTCTAGGGAAATGATGTCAAAAACAACTCAAAGACTTCAGATGACTGACTTTTGTAAGTTGAGGTATTTTGAGAGTATTTGGTTTTCCTTTACCAGGCCATAGTAGACATCACTTGTCCTCGGAATAAACCTCAAATAATGACGGGGTTTGACTATAAAATGTTAACAGTTACTCTACTCCACCAGCTTTAATCTTAATTAAATGTAATGGACTGAAGCAACAATTCTGGAAGGAAAACAAACACAATTTGCTTTATGAATTCATTGGAATCAACGTTAATTAATTTGCGCTCTGGCCAGTCGGCAGTATGACGCGAAGCTCAACGAGCGGCTTTGATCGTTCCGAAGCAAAGATTTCACTCACAACGCCAACGGTCTGTTTGGTTAAACCTTAGAGCTCAACTGGAGCTAAAAACTTGATTACGGACGTGGACCCAGACCCTCTGGTTAAAGGAGAAGTTCAAAGTCTAAACCAACAACATTAGTCCCTCATGAATAATGACAACTGAACATATTGATTTAATTTGCGAGTCGGTGATTGAAGCAGAAACGGAATGCAAATGCACACGGAACATCAACGCCGAACTCCAATTACAGCGACGCTTTACGTACACAACGCTACAGCAATTAAAGTGATTTCATTAACTTTCTGTCTCTTGGATTTCCATCCCCTTCCGTTTCCCCCCCAGGAGAGTAAACTCCAGTAAAATATGCTCTTGTCGTATGCAGCTAGTTAGACAGCCACAGCCCGCGGTTATGAGTTGGAGAGAGAAAATGGGGAGGAATTAAGAGTTGTGGAGAAGTGTAGCATTTTCGGGCAAATGCAGTGGAACTAATGAGACTCTTGTTTGGAACAAAATACCCAAAGCCTGCTGTTTGCAAGCAGGAAACAGATTATCTTACATGGTTTGAACAGGAAACTGAGGAGGGCGAACAGCGTGGGGAAAGATTAGGAGAAGGGAGATTCCACCTCAGAGAATCCATTTGCAGCACGACGAACGAACGCACAACACGGAGAGGGAAGTGAGCGATCAAACTGTAGGACGCAACACCAACAACTACAAGGAGGGACGTTAAGTCTCCAGCCTCACTCTACTTTCAGAGGTTTACAGTTTAATAAACTGGATTTGATTTATCTCAAACAAGAAATACAATTTTTCACGTTAAAACAGTCAAATAGTAAAACAGTTCACTGCTGCTGGCGTAAAAATGACGTTATTGAATACATCCATGGACCACAAAGTGGCCGCAAACCACCGGTTGAAAACCCTTACTATAGATGAATAAGTGTGTGTGTGTGTGTGTGTGTGTTTGTGATGGGAATGGAAGTGGTAGGGTTGAGAAGTGTGTGTGTGTTCTGGCTATTTCAGTGGAATTTTAGATGCATTTCGTCAGTGATTCAGGCGAGTGGGAATCTGAGCTGGGTGTGTGTGTGTGTGTGTGTGTGTGCGCGCGTGTGTGCAGGCATCGTCTCAAGGTAGTTAGGTTAATTTTGTCATATATGAGAGGTATAACCTTTAATAACATTTCTAAAATGGCTACACAGCAAAATGTGTCCGGTAAAATGCAAATAGATCTAAAATAAAACGCCAGGCTGCCTGTTTATTTTATGCATATAAGCAGACAGAGTGTACTTGTTGACACAAACACCTCTGTGAGCATTTTCATGCATACTGAATGAGACCTGCACAAGCTCGTTTTATTTACTGACACACACACACACACACACACATAGAGGAAACATCTATGCATCCTAAACTGAAGCGAGGATTTGAAAAAGACCTGCAGACAGAGTGAAAGAAGAAAGGAATCGAGAATGAGGGAGGGATGGGAGGAAGAGGGAGACAGAGAACTCCTGCAGCTATCTTTCTTCCTGCCATCTGAAGAGCCCGGAGGAAGATGAATATGGAAGATCTTCCTCTCGCTCTCTCCTCTGCCTCTTTCTTGTTTGTCCTCGCTGCTTTTGTTTTTTCGCTCATTCTCCTCTTTCAGCCTCCGTCCTTCCCAAACTAAGGCATTTGGTTTAGTCCATGTTTGATTCCCATTTTTCTGATTCCGGTTGTTACTCCTCTCCTCTCTCCCAGACTTGATCTTGTTCTGTGACCCTGATCGGTCCCTCTCTCCTCTTCAGCCCACCATCACCACGTTCTCTCATCCGTCCCTCTCAAGTTTTCTTGTGTCCATCTTTTAAACTCACTTTTATCTCTCCATCCACCTTTTCCTCATTCTTTCTCTCTCTCTCTCTCTCTGGATTTTTATTGATGGAGTGTATTGCTGTCTCTCCCCTGTGTATATGCTGGTCTGGTTGTGTGTGAGCATCTCTTTGCCACTAGAGCCCTGCCCTTCACACTAAATCAATTAGTCTCTGTCTTTCTGTGTGTGTGTGTGTGTGTCTGTGGTCATGATAAAATCAGTTCTACGTGTGAATGATGTGTTTGAATGAATCTCAATTCCCTCCTGCCGCACATTAGGAATGCCCAAAAAATACATAATGCGTAAACAAACACAAACATGTTGTTTTCAGCGGAGACACTTCTTTTCTGTCTTTTGTCTCCGTCTGTCTCCGTCTCTCTCTTCATATATATTTTTTTACGTCTGCTTTTGGGTTCCCTCTTTCTTCCCCATCACACAATAAAACACATGACTTCCATCGTAGCGATCCCTCTGATCCTCGTAGCTCTTGCACGGGGATAAAAGAAGCAAATCCGCTCCGTCTTCGTCCGTCCGCATTAAAAGATCTGCGATGAGATTTATGATTTATCAGGTCAAAGAGTCACGTCGAGCGTATTTGAAGAAAAGCGTCTGAGCGAACGTCTTTAAACACTTTGTGACACTCCCACAACTGCAGGGCCGCCGAGAACTTATCAAGCAGATTACGGTGATTCACCATTTACAGCTTTTCCCATGACACTCTGCCCTCGGAGCTCTGCCTGTGAGAGCTCTCCTCACGCCTTTCAAAGTGCTAAAAAGACGGAGACTCATCCAGCATAAGACGCTGCGTGCCAGGTGGACGGGTACAAAGCTCGGGAGTAATAACGGATTCACGAGTCTGCCTGTGCTGAGGAGGAAGCTGCTCTCGTTGTCCGTTTGCTCATCGGAAAACGTGTGCATTTCAGCTTTAGTTCCATAAGCTGCCTTTACGTATAAGCGTAGATAAAGCTGAATGTTCATTTTCGTTTGGTGTGGCGATGTTGTTAAATAAATTTCCGAATTGTGAATCTGTAGCTGACAGCGTTCGTTATTTCGTGGTTCAAAAACAGGAATAATAGAGCTCATCAAGGCCGCACCTCTTCTGACTGAAAACGGACAACAACCTCCGAGCTTTAGCGGGGGAGGAGACGCTGCTTTTTTAGTCAAAATGAAACGGGAGTGTACAAATCAAGGCTGTTACGTTGATCACTTGTCAAGAACACTTAAACTAAACAAATACATGCTTTTTTACCGCCACGGAACCCGAATGGAACCAACAAAAGTCATGTGAATATGTTGAAGCAGTAATAATAAAAGACCAGATAAAAGAGATGGCCCCGTGTTTATCCAGTGTGCTCATCTCTGCCTGTGCAGCTGAAGCTGAACATGTACACGTCTGCCTCCGTTCCAGTGATTTAAAACAACTAATGATTATACGTGTTAATTAATAAGCTACTTCATTTAGTCTCATGACTGCTTTACGCCGTTAGCAACTAAACCAACGATGTGATTTATTCCTTTAAAATGCTCTGAATCAGAACCATTTTCATGTTTCATGATTCACTGTGAAATAAAACTGTTTTTATTGCCCTAAGCAATAATAATGCATGTGTACACACACACACACACACACAGACACGCAAATGCTCATGGAATTCGACCTCAGTTGACGATGACAAATGGCTAGCAGCTATTTTTACCTCCATACCCATTAAGGAGGTTACGTTTGTGGTCATGTTTGTCTGCTTGTTTGTCTGTTGGTTATGTCTGATATCTCAAAAATGACGCATTTCAACAGCACCAGTTAGACATGATCCAGGAAAGAACCTATTCAATCTCTATATTTATCTTATATACTTTTTTTATTATTACTTTCGTATTATTTTGGCCCTATCTTTTGAGTCCTCAAGCTGAATTATTTTTCCGGTGGATGTGCGGTCTTGTCCCTAACCTCCTTACTATCATTGCTGAGAGACGGAGGCGTGATTGTTGCGTCAGGATTGTTTGTTGTATACACTCCCTAAGTGTCCTCTAATATTTGCTTGCTTCAACACAGCTTATACAACAACTAAATGAAATTGGTATGAAGCTGAAGTTTTGCTTTGTTTTGCTGACATTGAGTCAGAGAAGCACTGATTCACCTTTACTGTCATTTTGGCGCCGTAGCTGTGGTGGCGTTTTATCATCAACATTACTTTTAATACATTCATGTTATTTCCTCCACTCTCTGTTACACACGTTTCCTAAAAACTTATAGAAGTACCAGTCAGATTATGCACATTATGTTTATAATACATAATGCAAACGGCATCAAACGTTTCATTAGAAGATTAGAGTCCCCACTGTTTTTACCTGGATGTGACAGGACTACAGAGAACGGGCCTCAAGCGGGATCCAACAGTTAATAGGTGTGAATATGGCTAGAAGGAGGGCTGGCTGTGGTCTCACACAGTCTGTGTTGGATCCTTTTGAAGGATGGAATCTCAAATGTGGAAAGTCAATGACCCAGAGGACAAAATGTCTCATCAACATTGTTGCTATGCAGCAGGAAAGACACACCACTAAGAAAGCACAAACCAGACAGGATTCACTGGTTTTACCTTCAAATCATTGTCAGAAATTGTAAAAATATTAGTGAGAGTTTAACCAAATGATGCCACACACAGTCACTGACCTATAAACAGGAAGTGTCTTCTCCCCGTACCCCCGAGCTTCCTCCCAGCGTCTCAACTGGATGCAGGCATCCAGAGCCGTGTCTGTCACTCTCAGCCTGTAGAGATTTTCATCAGGGACTGCGCCACCAACAGTTGACAACAGGTGACTGCACTCCTCTAACACTGATTTCCAATATGGAAGGAGGTCATTTAAGGAAAAAGATCAGCTGGACAACACGCACCAAACAGGTGAAAATTATACCTTCATGCCTCCAACACACAAGACTTCAGATTCTGCAATAATAACGGCAGTGCAGTTAGAGAGCACAGTACGCAATAAATATGAAGCTGTAAAATATTGATGATGATAAACTGCAGGCCCACATAATGCACTTGGCCCTGGAGGACCGGACTCTTCATAATGGGCTCAGGTAGACTTGAACCGTATTTCTTATTTACACATCGGGTCGTTTGGGTTCAAAACCAAAACACTCTGTGCTGTGTTGTTACAGCTTTTCCTTATCAAAGCTCTAATTGGAGGTAAGGGATATTCAGCTGGGTTTTCAGTTCCTCCAGTCGGGGCAGGGCCTCCTTCAGCTGGAGCCACGCTGCTTCTTCCCCTGACAGCATGAGTTCGTCCTGGGCAGAGGAGAGGGAGGACAGCCTGAACATCCAGACTGGTGTGTGCACAGATGAAATGAATCTCCAAACAAACCGCTCACATACACACAGATGCTGTCGTAACCTGAACACAGACACTGACGTGGCGTATGACATTCTGATGAGTGGACGGGGTGCAGAGTAAAAAGCGTTTTAGAATACTTGAGTTAGAAAAACCCGAGCAATAAAAATTTCCTGCCGGCTCGTTGACAACTGACAGCAAGCATCAGCCAGAAGAACAAAATATCTGCTGTGGGTGCTCGTGTGTGTACACTTCTGGAGTAGACAACTGTGCGTGGCCGTGTAGATGTTGCTTTAAGCAGTGAACTTAAAAAACAACTCCCATCATGCATTGCAGCCGGAGCGCTTTTAACTGCAACCTTATTTGTGCAGGGGAAGAAAAGATGCAGCACGATAAAATAACATGTTTTAAAAAAAACACACGTGTGTGTTTAAGGTGTGCTTTTTTTGTCTACGTTTCACACCAAACACACCAAAGTGTGTATTGTGTACTTGGTTCTACTTTCCACATACACACAGAGTCAATGTTTGCACGATGTAGAAAAAACAGCGTAGAATCCCTGTAAAAAAAAAAAAAAAGAAGACGACCTGACTAAAAAAAAAAAATCACAATTCATTAACCTTTTTTTTATGTGTCTTCAACACAAAAAAAAACAAACAACATCCCCCAATTTCACCAGTCATCTGTCACCATGACAACTTGGGGTCACAAACCAGCAGCAGGCTATCATCATGTGTAGATTAAGGAAAGAAAATAGAAAATGACAGTGTGTGAGTGGACGTGTGTGTGTATGTGTGTGTGTGTCAGCGTTGCATACAGACATAAACACACAGATGTGCACAGATGTCTGAGTCTGGTTTCGTGTGGTAGATCAAAAACAAGATGGATGGGAGGTAAAATCTGCTGAAACTCAGCATATGTTTTTCTAATTTTTCTGGTCAGAGAGAGAGAGAGAGAGAAAGAGAGAGAGAGAGAGAGAGAGAGAGAGAGAGAGAGAAGGAAGAGGAGAGAGAACATGACAGACAGACGAAGAGGAGGGAAGCAGGAGATAAAGCAGGATGTGAGCGAAAGAAGAAGAGGAGAGGACAGGAGAGATACACTGGAACAAGTTATGCTTCAGTACACAGTGGGAGTCAACAGCGGCATGACAGAAATGCGTGTGTGTGTGTGTGTGTGTGTGTGAGTTTATTTATGATACTGAAGTGGTGGTAGCAGTGTTGCTGTGTTATGCTGTGAGCAAACGTGGCATTTCAAACAGAATCATGGGAAACATCAGTTCAAATCGTTGGTCTTTTAAGAAAACAAATTTGATTCGCATTATTTTTATGCGAGTCGCATCTTTTATCCCGCGGCCTGCACCCATACACACACACGAGACTTCCTGACTGCACCCAGATTCAAGAATGTAAAATCTGACCCGCAATGTAAATTTTGCAGCAGACCAGACCACAATTTATGTAGAGCACTGGAGACTTGGTGACATAATGCATGGTTGCAAATAATAATGAAGCAAAACAGATAAGCAGTGACTGTACACCGTTGAGAGTGAGTGAGTGAGTGAGTGAGTGAGTGTGTGTGTATGTGATTGACTAGTCTTACCATGTTGTGAGAGTCACATCGCTGGCAGTGGCAAGTGAAATGGTACTGGTCCAGCAGCTGTCTCTGCCTGTCCTCCGTCAAGGACAAGGTCTCGATGTAACTTATTGTTAGCTGGAGACAGAGACAAACATTCAGTCTGAGATGAACTTTTTTTTTGCATTTATTCCTTTATTATTAGTTTAACCTTTTGGCAATATACACTTAACCAGTGTTAACAAAATAACGCTGCAGGATTATGGGCCGGTTACAGCTGTCAAACTAATGGCCTGTATGTGTGTGTGTATGCGTATGTGTGTGTGTGCAGTCCAGATGGCATGGATACGTCTCATTACATGGTTAGAGTGGAATATGGGACATGAGGGAATATTTTTGACAAGTTAGTGTTGTGAATGTGTGCTTAAATAAACAAACAGGGTGTGTATAATGAGGGACAGAGCCAAAAGCTTGTCCATGTTTTGGGGTTCTTAACTTCAGATCATGCAAAAATGCCTTCAGGATTTGCTTATTAATCAACAATGCCAGCAAGAACCAATCAAAAGATATTTCTAATGAAGAAGACAGACATACTTGCACGTTCTCCAAAGTGTTTGTGCTGTAAAGGTACAGTTTGGTTTTCTCTCTCACCTCCTGCTCAGGGCTGATATCGTGAACAGCTCGGAGATGCAGCGTCGTCCCCTCAAACACCATCACACAGTTCGGCTTACAGTCATGGTTCAACAGAGATAAACTGAGCGAGAGCAAACAGAACGATAGAGATGAGGACCGAGGGCGGGAGGAGGAAAGAGACAGGCAATAAGAGTTGAAACGACAAATGGAAGAAGAGAAGGTGGATCAGTGAATCAGGCCAGGGAAAAAGTGGGAAATGTAACTTGTGGTTACTGTTTAATCTTGGATTTGAATTCCTTCAAATTATACACAGCTGACAAATATGCTCGGAGTCTGTCTCTGTATGTGTCCATATCCCATTTTTGCAATGTCTCCCTCACTTATCGTTGTCCGTTTATGCAAAAATAACCGGGACAAACAGGAAACCGAGCAGATGACAAAGATTGAGGCAGATTTATGTTTGTGGAACATATGAGGAGATGTCTCATCAAGCTGAGCCACCAACTGTCGCATGTTTGACAGTTTCTCAATCGACACAGACTATTTTTGCGAGGATCAGTGATTTCTCCAAGATTTCTACAAAAAAATAACAACTATGTCAGGATTAAATTCAGTCCATCAGATGATTTAATGTGGCCTTTCATGGGACATGGAGAAAATTTCACATCTAGATTATGATGAGGAGGTGAAATATCAAAACAGCTGGCGACTCCAATAATCAAAGTGCTAAAGCTGCATACGTGAGCTCAAACACAACAAACAGACAAAAAGTCACAAACACACAAGCGTAATTCTCTTCACAGTAGAATAATATGAGTGTCTTTGCTTCGGTTTTAACTCCTGCTGCTCCTCACTGGTCTCCTGTGTCACACGTATGTGACACAAGTGTGTGTATTTGTGTACGCATTTTTTATTATAAACACTTTGAGTCTGTTTCAACGCAACTACCTAATGGTGGATTCATTGTGATCAAAATAAACATTGGTTGAGAATCTTAGTTTGCCGATGTGGACATACGGTAACACAGGAATCATTAATCCACAGAGGTTACCTTTTCCACGGAGTCTGTCAGAATATTGGATTATTTTGGAGGATTATCCAAAATGTTAAGAACTGACTGTGACAAAAGTAGATGGAAGGGTTGGACGTGGCCCCGGAGAGACCCGTTAAAATCTGGCGGTGAAACAAATCAAGCAGCAGATCCAATACATTTCTAAATATTAGTCCTAATCTAACCTTACAAAAGTGGGTCATTTTGTCAGCAATATCATATACAATAATACACATTGCAGGTAAAAAACACAAAAGCGGTTTGTGTATTTTCATTATGAAAAACAATGGTTACATGAGATAAAGACCTCAGAGAGGAGGTGCATTCTTGTGTGCACCTGTATGAGGAAGGAAACTACTTAAAGCCTCTATTTATGTGTGTGTGTGTGTGTGTGTGTGTAAATCATCAGCATCACCCTGTGGAGACATGCAGGTTGAATATCAACTAGAAGCCAAAGCCTCCATTCAAAGCTTTTATCTGATGGTAAGATGCTAATTAGCATACTAATTGCATTAATTGACTAAAATGCGTCTCACATTAACAATATCTCACACGAACGGAAACCAGAAGACTGTTGCTGGAAATGCTGGAATACAAAAAAGCTAAAATTTCTGCATGAGAATGCAGACATAGCGGCAACATTGGCCATAAATTAAATTGGTTTTTAATGAGAAAAGGGCTGAATGCTTGTCTTGAGGGTGTGTTTGTGTGTGTATGAGAATTTGGCTCTGTCTGCACGAAGCCTTAAATTTGTCTGTGATGATCTGAAGAATGTGGTTGAGGCAGAGATTACAACAGTTGAAGGAATATCTGTGTTCGCTCCAATCCTTCTTTGAAATCTCAGGGCCCTGACGAAAAGTCCTGAGGCGTTTTTCTCCTCTGGAGTTCAATTAGGAGTCAAAAACAGACGAGAACAAAAAGAGGGAGGGTGAAATGTAGGGCGAGTGGCATCAGTTAACTCTTTATCGTCATATGGCAGAGTGAAGACACTGCAGCGGCACTATTATAACAAGTTAATTACTGATTAATTACTAATTCAATGTGATTCTGCGTTGCATTAAAGCAGCTAACGTGTGATCTTTTCAGATTCTGAGTCTAGATGGCGTCAGAATGACCTAAAATCTCCAAGATTGATCTTTCATAATCCCAGGAAGATTTTTGCCGATCGTCATGGATCAATATCTGATTAGTGTTTCCCCGCTAAAGCAGACAGACTGCGGTCCACAGCCTTCCACACACACATTCAAAATATGAAACAGCTGATTGGTTTTAGAGGCACGTTACTGAACTGCGGCTGTCGTTATTTACACCATCAATAAATACCCCAGAAATCTGAAGAATTGTGGCAATGTAAAATGTAATGTCCCACAATGCAAATCACCACATCAGGGTTGGTTTAGTAAATATGCTCCAAAAAGAGAGAGATTTTCAGAGAGAGGGATGGGGTGGTAAGAGGCTTAGTAATACCCGTGCCACCATCCCATTGTTGCTAGGTAACCCAAAATATGAATAAGCAAAAGAATAGTCTAGGAATGGGACCATCAATGTGGGATCTGTTACCACTCAAATCTCTCCCTCTCACATACACACACACACACACACACAAACACACACAAAATGACCCACTATGGCCATCTGACACTTCAACACTGGCCAGATATACTGGCCAGGATACCTGGGATGGATGTGTGGATGTGTGTGTGTGTGTGTGTGTGTGTGTGTGTGTGTGTGAGCTCATGTATGACTGTGGGCTTTAGTGTAACAACACTAACAACATGTGCAGTGACAGGCCAAATCCCACCCCATTCACCCAGGA
>OMNV01000340.1:81710-98443 GCA_900303265.1 Brotula barbata | reverse complement strand
CTATGGAAACCCTCCAAAGGCTCACCACATTCTGCTTGAATTTTCCTGCACACACACGCACACACACACACACACACATACATACTCACACACATACACACACACACACACACACACACACACACACACAAACACAAACAAAATGACCCACTATGGCCATCTGACACTTCAACACTGGCCAGATATACTGGCCAGGATACCTGGGATGGATGTGTGGATGTGTGTATGTGTGTGTGTGTGTGTGTGAGCTCATGTATGACTGTGGGCTTTAGTGTAACAACACTAACAACATGTGCAGTGACAGGCCAAATCCCACCCCATTCACCCAGGACTCAATGTAGGGATTAGAGCACATGCTGCCTCACTGTGTGTGTGTGTGTGTGTGTGTGTCTGTGAGAGAGAGAGAGAGGCTTTTTTCTCCTCAATGCCAGACAGAAATTTGCAATTCAGTTGGAATCACATCTCTCATTGTTTTTCCTTTCCCCACTTTCTTTCAGTATTTCAGAACTCATTCTTTTACTGTACAAGCAGACAAACATCTCGGCGTCTCTGTTCGAACTTTCGTGCTCCTTGTCAGAGAGATGTGGAGTGAGTGTGGAGTGACTGAGAGAGGGACAGTGAGGTTGGTTTAAAGGTGGCGATGTGTCAGGTAACACATCACTTATATGTGAGCTCATATGTCATAGAACAGAGAGGGAGAGAGAGCGAGAGAAACCATTCATCAAAGACAAGTCAAATTAATGACGATCACTCTATTTCTGCGTGTGTGTGTGTTACCTTGGATACAACCCAACTCCAATCTCTTGCAGCTCTCCGTCACTAATGGTAAAACAATTACATGTTACCTAAAGGGAGAGATGGAGAGAGAGGGGGCGGGCGAGAGAGGGTTATTAGAGGAGACGTGTGCCAGATTTATGTAAATATTTACTGCAGCTCTCTTCCATTACAACACCACAGTTTCAATAGGTTATTATTCCAAAAGGGCCATTTTACTTTATAGCTGCTGCTCTGTAAATGAATCATGTTGTGTGTTAATGTGTTTAAAACATAGAACCACCGAGGGGTTTGATGTTTATATTCTTGGCCTCTCCGATTCATATCAACATCTCAGAAATCACTGTTAAAAACATTTTAAACAGAAATCACTCACACACACACACACACACCGAACTTTGATGTAGTTTTGACTTGAGCTAGCCGACTTAACGCTGAGCTTGCAACTTGACATTGACGCAAACCTGTGACTTTACTTGAATTTATCTGGATTTATCTACGTAATCTATATTTTCATTCCAGCCTTTCCCGATAATCTCCAATCTCCTCCATCACGGCTCCCTACTTCAGACATACATCTGTGGGCCGGCCTAGCATTTAGTGCTCCTGTTCCCAAACTATGGAATTCCACACAATCTTCCAATTTAATTTAATGGCCTCTGCCTTCTTTTATTGGTTCTGGTCTCACATTTATTGTTTTGCTGCTATATGTCTGTGTATTATTTCGTATTATATAACACTGAGTTTGAAAAAGGCGCTATGTAAATTAAATATATTATTGTTATTTGTCAAATTATATAGTTTATCTGGGGAAAAAACAATTTTAAATATTCCGTTTTTGTAAATCTACTATAGAGAATATGACTGAATTAAAATACGGCCGAGAACTTGCTATGAATTATTTAAGAGTCTAAAACAAACGTCTTGACATTAATCTTAACTTAGGACTCGTCAAGAGAAAATCTGAATATACACAGTATACACACACACAGCCTGATCATAAATCAGAGCATTGGATAAGCTGTAGCTCGTTTATAAATCTCCCACAATACATCACGGTGGTTTGCATAATCGAAAAGAACAATTTCAGCAACGGATGGCACAAAAAGGAAAAGTACAAGTTTCATGACGAGAGAGAGAAGATTTGAAAGAGACATGGCTCAGTTTCTTTCACCTCGGAGTCAGAACAGCGAATAAGATAATAGAGAGGGAGGGAGGGAGGTAGAGAGAGAGAGAGAGAGAGAGAGAGAGAGAGAGAGAGAGAGAGAGAGACGAAACAGCAACAAACAAGGAAAATCATACAATAAGTTGAGTCTTGGATGTGTCAGTTACTCTGCTACCATTCGTTAGTGCATTTGTGTGAGTGTGTGTGTGTGTGTGTGTGTTTTTACACACACATGTTGTTCCTGTTTATCTGCCCCCTGCAGAAAATAGATATATTCATTAAAATAATAGCATCTTCCTCCATATTATTATTCAGGCTGTCAGATAAGACAGCGGGGGAGAAAACAACACTTACAGTGAGTAAGAGACAGATGTTCTAATACTCCTGATGTTCTCACCGCAACCAGGATTCATTGACATTATTTCATTTAAATATGAAGTTGTAATAAGCAGCCACTACTGAGGAGACTCACGAGGGAAATGTTTGTTACACCGCCTATCATCACAAAGCTGAAAGGAGGGAACTCGGATAAAACACTGACATACACAAACAAACAAACATTTAAACGTAGATTAAATCTGTTTCCCAGTCTTGAACAGTTAGTTTTATTATTATTTCTTAAAAATCACACCGCATATACCATAAAGCACACAATAAGTTGGCAAAGGACTTTTATGGCACCAAATTACAAGGAAAGAGTTTTCCTTTTAATTATCCGTCAAAGCTTTGGGGCTTCTTTGAAAAAAAAACAAATTATGAATTGAAGTGTGTGTGTAACATCTCTTGAAAAAGTGTTCCAACCTTCCTATGATGTGGTATTGGTGCTGTAAGTGTGTGGTTGTCAGTTGAGAACACACAAATGCACATGACCACACACAGTATTAGTGTGAAAGCAGTGTGAATGTGGATGGTGTCTTACACACACTTTTCACCATATTAGGAAGAGGAACATTTCTTGGTGACAACAGGGATGGAGAGAGAGCAGGAAGGACGGAGGGATGAAGAGGGGAGGACATTTAAACAAACAGTGGAGGGGCATTCTACGCTCTCGCTCGCTTGCTCTCTCTCTCTCTCTCTTTCTCACACACACGCAAACACACTTTTCTCAGGGGATGAGAATCAATCTAGCAGAACATCCGCAGCTGCAGAGCAGGCTGGTGAACGCCTTTTGCATCCCCAACGTACACACACACGCGCACGCACACGCACACACATGCATGCACACACGCAGGCAAGCATGCACAAATGCACACACCTCGCTGGTGTACACAAAAAACCCTCAAATGAATCATACAAATTAGTTTTCAAATTAGTTTCTCTCACTGCATATCTCGAGATTTTCTCCTCCTCCTTTCTTCCTCCCCCTCTCTCTATCTCGCTCTCTCTCTCTCTCTCTCCCTCGCTCTGCCTCTCTTTCTGTCACTCTGCCCAGAGGGAAAATAAATAAATAATTCCTTCAAATTCACACCAGCAGACTCTGGATGAGGTCTGTTGCTTCCTGTGTCACAGCCAAAAAAAATTAAAACACTTCACAAATTGTCGGCAGAAATGCACTTTTACCTCATTACAACTCAAAACAAACAAACAACCTTCATCTGATCCTTCACACCTCTGTGGTTGACATGCGGGAGAATTAGAATCTTTTCATATATCTTAGACACGCCTGTATCCTGTATTTTCTTACAAACCCAGGTATCCATCCATCAGTTGTCTATACCCTCTTATCTGGTGCGGGGTCATGGGGGGATTGGAGCCGATCCCAGCATCCATTAGGCAGGGCCCCGTCCACCCTGGACAAATTGATTCGTCTGTCACGAGGATAACATGCATGACAGAAAAACACACGCTGTCGGGTGATGTTGTGTTTCCAGTGTGCCAACAGGGTGATGCTTTGGGCTGGACCTCACACTGTCCAGGACTGGATCTCGCACCTGCAGCCTGTCTGTGTGGAGTTTGTTTGAGGGTTGTTGGTATGTCTTGGTATGTTTACCCCGGGGGGGCCCAGCTAGGTGAGGCGTAACCTCTAAATTGCTTGTTGGTGTCTGTCTGTGTTAGCGCTGTAATCCACTGGAGGATAAGCTTCAGCAGCCCCACGACACTGCACAAGATAGGTGGGTTTAGAGATACGATGGATGGAGTTCACCATACCTGAACGTTTGGACTGAAGGAGGAAACTGGAGGAAACAGACAAAGACACTGATTTGATCTGATTTGATTGATTCTGGGGAAATTTGGCAATTGCAGGAAAGGAGCACACACACTACAACACGATAGGTAGGCAATCAGGCTTCTATCAGTGTATCTGTTTCCCACTTAGGATATTAATTAAATGCATCCCACAGTTTGCCTGTTTATTTATATCCACAGCTGTGAGAATTGTGCCCATGCTCGCCATCTTGAAAGAATTTAAGTATCTGACAAAATGACAGGAGCATTTTCAGAAAAAAGAAAGAGTAAACAGCAGCTTCTCAACAGACGTTCGGGCCTCAAAATGACTCAGCTTTGCCCTGTAGCAATGCCATAAGCCTGCTGGAGAATTAGACACTGTAGTTACCAAAGCGTGCACACAATCTGAGCGCAACATTTTTTTCTTGCAAATCACTCACACTATTTTTTGATTTGATTCGGATGAAACTTGAGGAGATAATGCTTGTGAAATGGGAGTACAGGAGCCGAGACAGGCAGATGAGTGAAGGAACAGGCTGTTAGGTGGAAAAAAGTTTTTGAAAATCTTATAATAGATTACGTTAGAAAAGTTCCATTATGTTATGGTAGTTCTGTTAAAGTGAATGTCGATACCATAAATCATAATTGTCAACTCCTAAAAGCGACTTCTTAATCTTTCTTCAGTCCGTTAATACACAGTAACCTAATCTGTCATGTAAAACAGAAACACATCAGTGAGAAACAATTAAAACACAGAGTACAGACACAGTGTTCAGCATGAATTCAGTATGAACTTGAAGTGTCTTCATCATCTGAAGAGTGTCTCATTGATCAGAGAGACCCGGGTCAGAATACAGCGCTCTTCACTGTTTGATAGAGAAAAAAAGTGAGAGCTGTTTTTGGTGTTAGCTGTCGTCTCTGACAATAAAAAGAAAAACAAGCGAGCCCTTTTAGAAATTCAGCCTTCACTACAATTATTGCTGGAATGAGACAGATGTTGGATCATAAACTACTCAAAAGACAAGAATAAAAGAAGAACACAAAGACACTGAGGCATACAGTAGTGAACCCACCCGCTCAGAGTGTAAATATTCACAAAGCAAAGGAGGCAAAGATCAGATGGAGATGGATGGATGGGGAGTTGGAGTTGGTGGAGGAGCTTCTGCCATCTCACGGTGGAGGTGTTGGAATCCTCGGCTATGTCCTGTCATGTAAGTTCAAAGGTGTTGTGTGTGGAGGATTTACTCCTTTATTGTTGTTGGAATAGGTTCAATTACTGCCAATCCAAAACTAAAAGGGCGACCACACATAATGAAAGGCAATATCTCTGTGTGTGGTTGTGTGTGTGTGTGTGTGTGTGTCAAAAATTCTTAAGTAAAGACTTTTTGACCTAATTCGGACTCTTACATCTCTCAACAGACAGACAGACGGATCACATACATAATTACTGAGAAAATATGAGGAGTACATCAAATTATCACACGCGCCCACACACTCACACACACACACACACACACACACCCACACACACAGATATTGCCTTTCCGCTTCCATTTTCTTGTTATCTTTCTAATTGGGCCCTATTCACAAAATCTATACATCATCATATCTCCTCAATGTGTACACAATAACAACAACAACAATAATAATAATATTGATATGTTAAATACTTTTCAAGGTGGCTGTTTGAAAAGGCATACTGAAAATTAGCCATCAGCTTGAGGCTCAATCAATAACATCACCTGGTGATGGTTCAAAAATAGTTGAAATCACACTCACACCACAAATCACCTGTTCTAGTTTGAGACTGTTTGGTTCGGTTCTGGTCTGAGTGAGCCCTGGTCTGAGTGCGTCCTGGTCTGCCCACACGGACAGAATTTCCGGGAGAAAGCTCCAGACTCTGAAAGAAATGCCCCGATCAAACTGGGAGTGAAAACAGCCTCGGAGTCTTTCTCCTCTTAATTATACAGATGTTATGCCCTGTTGAGATGAGCCACTCAGGGGAAATCATACGGTGATCTATTGTGCACTACTCTACCACAATGTGTGCCACAGTGTGTGCTGAAAGGCTGCTGGATGCTCCTGTCAAAGTCTGCAATAAAAATCAACAATATTTTATAGCCTGAGGTCTGAGCTGGAGCTGCCATCTGATGGAGATGCTGCTTGAATTAAATCAGTGTCCCACTCTGCTGACAGTGCAGTCTATCATATCATTACCCCGACGCTCTAAACTCCATCTGCAGCTCATAAACTGCATTCATTTCAATTTGTAGCCTTTTTTCAATTGAAACTTAAAGTCAAGCCATTTCTTTTTATTGTTCAAGCTGTGGATTGGATGCCGCGGCTGACAGCACCCATAATTACCCATCAGGCTTTGTTTTTCCTAAGCCGCTGTCACTTCACTTGTTTGCTTACCTCTTTTAATGCCACTCATAACAACAACTAACCTAATAACACATCTATCACCATGACTGATGGTTTTTTTCTCGGGTATTTTCCATGTTTATCTTCACATCCTAAAGCAACTATGCAGGAATGGGGAATAAAATGTCTGTTCAGTTATTGTTTATTAAATTAAAAGACTTGTGAAAAAAAACATCTGTCATTATTTACCTAAAAATAGCTATGAATTGTCAAATAAAGTACTGAAAATGGAAATAACAGCTTAAATGCAGGGTTCAAACAGCCAAAGCCACTGAGGGAATCATGGGAGGGAGAGCTTAACTAGAATGAAGGAAAGAGATAAGGTCAGAGTCAGGACAGGAACAAGGAGCAAGGAGATGGGTGGGTAGAAAGAGCAGGGGGGAGAGAGAGGAAGGAGAGGTCAGAGGGCCCAAGAATGAAGACGAAGACGAAGGGAGGGAAAAACAGGGGTGGAAGAAGGCTGGAAGGCACCGGAAGAGAAGTATGTACAAACTCGTAATTAAACTTCTTAGTGAAGTTGCTGAGCGTGAATGAGAGCAGGCATGATGAATTAGAGAGGGGCATCCTGGGAAAACATGCAACAGAATTCCGAGTGGAAGACCCCGGGAGAACAAACAGCTATTAGCTACGGATCTGAACAACTGGCTCAGGAATGAGAGGTTTCAGGTCTTATTCCTCTATAGGACTCCGACTCCACTGTGTACTAGAATTACACAGACACATCTATAGGTCCACAGTCTCCACAATGTGGAGCAACATGAGAAAAACAAGAGGAAACATAAAAACATAAATAAAAAAATAAAAGTCATTAAAAAATAGCAAACTCAATGTTATCATAAAAAGTTAATGCAAACATGTATTAATTTGCAACTGCCTAGTAGTGAAAACAGGACCAGGGACCAGAATAAAAATGCCTACATCAGCTTTTTTTCCCCCCTTAACTTTATTGACAATATAATACTTTATAGGAGTCTAACGACCTTTAAGTAGTTAAAAAAGGTCTCAGCATATTAAAGAGTAAACTTATGTTACTATGCAGCTGCATAATACAATTACCGTACAATACAGTATTACATTAACCCCTTAAGGTCTCCGGACACTGCTCAAACCCAAATGTTTCTTAAAGTACTAAATATGGGAGGCTCAATTTGACCAAATACACTTTACAGGGACTTTTAAATGAATGTACATGTAAATTATCTACATCAAGGAGGTACAATTTTCCTTTTAAATCTGTTTTATTTGTATTTTTTTTTAACATTGAGAGTTCCACTTAAAGTTCAAATAATAAATGCACACAATACAAAAATGGAGACATTAATGAGTTCGGGAGGTCAACACACACACAAAGTATCTACAATAACAATCTAGTCCTCTACTCACACCACTGGAACTGAAGATTATTTCTCTATTTCTTATGTGAGCCCTAAGAGTTCAACAGACTCATTATTTTTAAATGGAAATAAAATAAAATAAAAGGTAATACAGTTTATCAAAAAGGTCTTCTTTTGAAAGTGGATACATCTGGAAGCTTAGAGACACGAACAGACGAGTGTATTAACATACTGTAGAACAAGTGTCATGTGTTTGGACACAAGCATGGACACGAACGCAAAGACTGCCTGCAGTCTGTGGGTCCAAACATCATATGTCATGCACACACAAGCACATACACACACACCTCGACGCAGGCGTGTAATAGAACACGAGATTGCCTCAGCTCTTTAAAGATTCATTTCTATGGTGATAAAGTGTACAGTAACCTTGGAAAAAGTCATTGTTTGCTTTTGTCAACTTGGCAAAGTCTCAGCTGAGGACCTAGCATGCGGGTGTGCGCACGCAGTATGCATTTACACACAAATCTCAGCCATCATGTAGGCACATCGCAAGCAAGGATATGGAAAATGTCTAGGACATATGATGTATCACAAAGACATACGTGCTTTCTATTTCTAAGACGCACAATACACGTACATCAGTACCAAGGCCAAGCTCCGGCGAATGAGCTGCTTTTTGCCACATGTCTGGTTTACAGCTGAGGGGAAAAAACCACGTGCCTGTGTGTGTGCATGTGTAAATGTATAGAAAATAAAGAATGATAATAATCATTTTGATTATATTACTTATTTCTATCAGTTATTGTTTCTATTACTTGCAGTACCACCATCAGTCTGCTCAATACTAAAATTAAATGGGTTTTCCCTGGATCATGTCCAACCTGCCTTCCATTGAAATACATCAAAAACAACAGAAAAACAAAAGCAAAAAGCTGAACCTCTTCCACGTAGGAAGAACTATTGCACAAAATGGAACTGGAGCATGCAGAGCTGCTGGGATGCCATTCAGCAAGGCATGTCAGGGAGTATGAAGGAGTTTATTCATCAGTCAGTGGTAAAGGCTGCACCATCCCTGGAAACAACACTACAAACCCACACAAGTGACACACACACACACACGCTCACACAGAATAATATATGCAGGCTAAAGTAAGTCTTCACTAAGCACGGCCTGCAGCTGCAGCACAGCCAGTATTACCGTTGCACACGCGACCCCAGAGGTCAACCTAGTCTCTCTCCACCCTGCTTCGTGCTTATACGGCTCCTCTCACTATTGAGTTTCCTGCATAATGGAAAAAAAGCAAACATAAAAAAATTGAGAAAAGAGAATTTAAGCAAAGAAAATAGAAACACAGCCTAGACAAAGTGAGTCAGAAGAAAGATAAAAAAACCCCCACATCTTTGCTTTTCTCTCTCATGGGTGTTAGTTGAGTTAAACCACATTTGACTGAGGATCAATTCTTCCAAAGAGCAGTGCTCTGGATGGACTTTTCCTCTCTGTGTGTGCTGTGTCCATAACTCACATCCTCATCTTAATGATCTTTTCTGAAGCCAATCACGATGTCTTAGTAATAGTACATGACACACTCAGTCATGCACATACACATTCACAAAGAAATAGATACACTCCAAATCCTCCTCCTCCTTATATTCCTTACAATTTAATGTTATGCCTCAAAGTATGTTCCTTATTTTAACGTAATATAGATGACTGTTCTTTTGCTCTATGACTGTAATGGTAGGGGTCAATACGCCTCAACTCAAATCAGCTCTCTCATCATGAACAAGTGCTCATTTCCACTTCAACGCTCACAACAGACCATCCACTCTCTGTGCACAGTTCACTGCCACTGCAATGGAACTGCACAAGGGTTTGACCCACAATGTTAGCTGTCATCAAAAGAAAGTCACAGGAGCACTGTTGATGGGATTTATAGCATCAATAGAGACATTTATTTTTATAAAATCTATTCCACCTGATGATAAAAGAGTAAATAAGTCTCTGTTCTCAGGTGGTGTTTGAGTAACAAGCACAAAGAATTCTGACCCTCCTCATACATATGGCTGCCACGCTAGAAGCCCAGAGCCCACAACTCCAACGCTAAAGGACAGAAGAAAAATGGATCTCACGGAGCAGAGTGCATGCACATCAGTCAAGCCTGGAAACATACAGTACATAACATAGACACTAAGTAGAGCCTTGAACAGAGTATAAACCCATCCGAGGCATGTACGAAGTTTACCAAACCTAAAACATAAACAGGTTTAAAAGCAATGGGTATAAAGCCAGCTCAATTTTTATACGCAGGAGAGGGAATAAGAGAGGGTTTATTCACTTTTTTTATGCTAAATATCTTAGCTTCTGCTGAAGCTGTTTGCTGGATGAAGAGTGACTAGGAATGAGTGTTTGACTGACATCTGTGGCCCCGGGAGATTCATAAGAGAAATATCAGCAGTGCCATGGGATTGCACCTTCTGCTGAGTGGATTATGAAAAATCTGCCCAAGGCATAAGTGTTACCAGTGGTGACTACTAAGTAAGTTGTGATTTTATGCCAATCCATTCTTAACTTCTGGGTATTTTAGCATAATACTGAGCAGATAAGCGGCAATATCCAAGACGGCAGACAACCTTGCATTCTTAAAGGCTACATTTTGAGAGGTCCTTGGTAAAGATGGTGTCGACACGCACTTTCAAGCGTTGACTGAACCGCACATGAGGCATTCAGATCGGCAACAATGACGCCTAATGGGAGATTATGAGAGGTTCTCTTATTGTATAAATCTCTTCATTGGTTTTTGAGAAATTCTTCCAAAATGTCATAAAATGCCTATCTTGCAAATTTAAAGAAAGTGGGGAAAAAAATCCACCACTCAAATTGAACGGCTTGGTCTGTTAAATGATGCTCAACCTGCCTGTCGAGTTTCACAGGAATTTTGACTAATCCTACTGTCAGCCACACCAAAAATGGATGAAAACATAACCTCTCTAACTTCAGACACATTACAGATCACAGCTGTAAGATATATACACTAAACATCCATAATGCACCAGCCTGTCTTACATTTCTTTAATATTCTGTCTCTCTCTCTCCTTATTGTCTGCCACATACAGACATATACTCTACACACACACACACACACACACACACACACACACACACTGACTCTCGTGATCCCTGAGATTGTAAAACTACAATTACCACCCATTCCAGGATGACCGGTAGACAAAAGGTCAAATGCTTCATCTAATTATCAGTGTATATACCTGTGTGTGTGTGTGTGTGTGTGTGTGTGTAGGCATCCCCATTACCTTACACATTATATCCATAACAATCAATGCTCGGGCTTTTATGCACGTGTGCCTATGTGTCTTCAGCAGACTGAGTTGTAATGGTAATGGTGTTTTTATGGTGCAGATAGTGTTTAATCAATAGTCATCATAGTAATAACACACAGCCATTACTGCAGTTTAAATGAGAGAGACCAAGAGAGCGAGAGAAAGAGTGAGAAGTCTGCGTGTGTGTGTCTGTGTGTGTCTGTGCGTGCGTGCGTAAGTGTGAGTTTGCATGGATGCATGCAGTATATGTTATGTTATATACTGTATGTATTTGTTTGTTCTTTCATAACTCCCAGTGTATTGGATTCTCAAGGTGCTGACAAATTCAGTCAATGCAGATTTTTTTTAGTGGAGTGATGCTCCCAATATGAAGGCACAGAAGGATCTCTTGAAACTTTCCACATATCAGTACAGACAACGCCAGGAGACCTAAACGGATGACGGGATGTTTTAAAATGGTACAGAGGAGCAGCATTACATCACAAGCAACAAAAAACACGCCGCAAAAGAAAAGTTTTCTCTCTACAGGAGACATGTGACGCAAAAAGGCACAAAGGAACATAGGAATTTGTCATGCACTGTAATCTTTTGGGGATTTATTCCTGGTAATTAACCATTCAAGTGTCACATTAGATTAAAATTTGAATGAATAAATGTGTGTCGAGTGCTACGTTTATTTAGTGGGCCAAATGATTACGATTCCATTTCTCTCTTCAGTGTACTTGGTTTCTCTGTCCGTCACTTATTAAACCATTCACATATATTAACAGTAACACACACACACACACCCCACTGCCGTGTGCCCTTCACAGGATAGAGAGTACTTGTTTAAGTAACATAATTAGCATAGAGTCACGTAATCAATAAATTTGCATAATACTGAATAATATGAATCTCATAAGCTTGTTTAAAGAAAGGAGGCATGGCTCCAAAATTTGACTTGGCTGCAAAAATTCAATATATTTTGATGATTTGCCACAAAGCAAAAGTTATTATTATTTTTTTATATTTAGTCTTCACCTTAAGTGTGGCTTATGTGGTAGGATGATCACCTAGTGATCGAAGGGTCGCCGGTTCAATCCCCTGAGCGAGACCCTAACCTCAGCTGTTGGTGTGTGAATGTGTGTATGAAGGGGTGATAAAAGCCCAATAGAAATGAAGTCCATTTTGCAATCAAATCTATATGAGATCATGATTCAGTTTCGAAAGTACAGAAAAAACAACAACTTGGATTCTTTGCTTCCGTGTGACCTTATGGGGACAGAATTTATGCCCTTGTGGATGGCATCCATTAGTGTCTTTTACATGTGACTATGTATGCACACGTGTGTGTATCCAAGAGTAAGGGTATGCATTTCTGTGTGCATGTGTATGCATGACTGGGTATGTCATCCACGGAGGCGTAATGCAATCTGCTTTTGATTTAAAACCTTGTGTTTGTTTCTTATAGTGACAAAGTAGTGCCTTTGGCAATGTGTGTACGTGTGTGTGTGTGTGTGTGTGTACCCTGTAGTGATAAAGCAGTGTCTGGGTGAATGGAAATGACCATCATCTATCTCTTGCAGTGCCCACGTGTGCATGAGCATGTGGTGTATGCACATACACACATACACACACACACACACACACACACAAGTGCAATCACACGCACACACAAGGTTACACTGACAACAGAATAAGGAATCACATACTGCGGTGTAGCGCCAGTAGCACAGACAGATTTTTGGAGGTTTACAATGGCTCCAAAAACAAAACTGCAAGCAGACATTAGGATGCTATTGATTATAAAAAAATAATGAAACTCATTAAAACAATATTTAAAACACAAGTCGGTCCCTCCAAGTGAAGCTTTAATTTGGAAATCAAAATGTAAAACCTCATGTTTAATCATAATCCAATATGAGCGGTCTGAGTATATCCAAGGTCAGTGGGGTGAGGCAACGGAGCAAAGAAAACGCAACTTTGGCAAAAAGTATGAATCAAGAACCGAGACTAAGAGGTTTTACCATTTTATTGGGTCCTTTGTGCATGTTCTAATTACAACCTTCAACAAGATTGAAGGCAACATCTGCTGCTCTATTGTTATTACTGCTCCACTGTACATAACTGCAGAAGTTATCAGCGATAATGGGGTGAAAGACTTTAACATAAAATGCATTGTTTCAAAATAAGTCAATTATGCTACATGAGCCATCTGGCATCTGGAACTCTTGCTGCTCTTGGAATTCAAATGATGATGCTTGGAAATGCAAACTTTCCATGATATATCGAATTATTTATTTTCCAATAAGCACAGGTCCTCTGTTTAAGTCGAGGCAAGTCTGGAGTTCATCATTATTCATCACTTCAGTGTGTTCTCTATAGAAACATCTTCTCATTTATAATTCATGTTGCTATTCCAACTTATTTATTCAATTCACACAGAACAAACGCAACAAATACAACTAACTTCCTACTGATTGTTACCCTGGGAGGAGAGCCATGTCAGCACAACACACACACAGTTAATTAGTGAAGATATTTATGATGATATTTTTGTCTCAGGAACTAACGAGCCACAATGCAGAAAAAGTAGCAAAGGTATACAGGGAAAAAATATTATAAAAAGGCAGCCAGAGAGAGTGTGCCTGTGTGTGTGTGTGGGGGGGAGAGAGAGATAATAGATGCTCACCAAGAGAGGAGCAAGAAACAGAGAAAAATGCCAAAAAAAAGAACTTTTTTAAATGGCAGTTGCCTTTGTACCAATAATATTCAGCTGGTTCAAACCAAACTAACATCCATCCATCCATCTATGATCTGTACCACTTAACCAAGTGACTGAACGACAGGCATTTCCATGTAAATGGCCTCAAAGTCATCCAACTTTAAAACGTTGTTGTCAAAACTACAAACTTGTGGCAAATGGTATTGACTCACAATGTTTTGCCAGCACAGGGATATATCAGCAGATATAAGCTCTCTAAGCCCACATTGGTTTGATGTTTTATGAGTCCATCATTCAACAAAATCCGTTGGTCATCGCCAGGGGCAGAGAGGACAGGAGAGACATAACAAGAAGACAGAGGAAACACAGAGAGAGAGAGAGAGAGAGAGAGCAGGGGGATGGCTTAAAGAGGACAGAGGAGGGATGAAGAGGAGAGAACATTCAAACAAACAGTGGTGGGGCATTCTGCTCTCTCGCTCTCACACACACAAAGAGAGAGCGAGAGAGATGTCTGGGGGCAGAAGTCAACAACAGCAGGTGACTGTCTAGGGGCAAGCATCTACCAGCAGCTTCAAACAGCATGATGGAAATGTCGCGCACGCGCACGCGCACACGCACGCACGCACGCACACACACACATAAAGTATGAGAGGCACAGAGGGAAAATAAGCAGTCAGCTTCACAGTTTCAGGAAAAAAGGCCTGTACATGTCTCTGCCAGCACAACATGAAACATGAAGGAATGGACTGTTTCCCCAAAGCATCTACATCACTCAAAGTGTTTGGATGGATCTCAAATGGCTTCCATTTTATTTTATCTTTTAAATAGCAAAACACTGTCTCTACTATTTTAATCAATTGTTGTGTTGAATAGAAATTCTTGGTGATGATTCCCACAGCTTACAGTTATCCATGTGTTACATGGTTATTAAAATGATTGTTCATCATATTCATCTCTGTGGGTACTAGGAACAGACAACTCTAAAAGGCCTTTGCACAGGAGTGTGTGTGTGTGTGTGTAGTGTAGTAGAGTGGAAGAGCATTTTTTTCTGCTCAGTCGAGCTCACACACACCAGCTGTACATGGCACGGAGGTAGCTGCCCAGACTAAACCTGTCATCACCAGGAATTTTGTGTGTGCGTGTGTGTGTTTTAAAGAACCTCTCCAGTATGTTCGGAGAACAACAAAAAAAAAAAAGAAAGTAAAACAATTAGATAAATGATGATTCAAAGGTGGAGAATCTCTATGTATTTATGTAACAATTTATGAGATAGAGAGAGAGAGAGCGAGATGTTTGGAGAACACCGGAGCCAAAAGATGCAGTTAGTGTAGCGAGAGGATCTCTCGATCCGAGAGCTCTCGATAGCAACTGTGACTGTATTCGTGTTACTACACGGCCCCCAAACTGTAATCTAGAACTGTGACAGATGGGCTCCAAACTGGGCTGCAGCCCAATCACAGATCAGAGATTTGTTTATCATTAACTGCAGCAAAACAGCAAGCGTCTCCATTTGGGGAAACACCAAGCTTACATCGAACCGATAACAGGGGAGGGAAGGAAGTAATGAGAGCGGTAGGGAGGTGAGAAGATGACAGCTTTTACATTTATACTTTCTGCATGTCTGGCTTCCTCTTATACCGACTAATGTGCCATGGCTACAAGACTAGAATGAGCTTTACAATTACAAATGAGGAGGAGGGAGGGAGATACAAGAAAAGGTGGAGAGGGGAGGGAGGAGAGGAGGAGACATTTTAATGGTACATCAGGGAGAGCACACACTAAATTACAAATGGACTCACTGACACGCGTGCTGAATACTAAGTGAAAAAACATTACCATCGCTGTAAAAATCATCTTAGGAGCTACAGTAAGGCAGAGGTGTGTCTGTGCAGCAGGTATAATGCTAAACATGCTTCAGAGAAGAGCAACTAAGTAGGAAACTAGGAGGCAGGATGCAAACTTATACAGGGAGCAGGGGTACGTGGCGCTACGGCTGTAAATGAAAAATTCAACACTGTCAAAAATACTCTCTTATCCTCGGCTCCCCTGCACCTCATCTCTCCCCATCCCCCCTTCCGCTCCTCTCCGTCAGCTCATTGCCCATTCTTTTGGAGCGGCGTAGGCCTACAGTTAACATCAGCCCGTGGCATCACAGTGCAGTGATGAAAGACTGAAGGTGAAAGAGGAGCTGGGGGATGGAGGGGTGAATGAAGATGACAAGGGTGTGGTGAGCAGAGTCGGGATGTGGGGTAAAAAAAAAAAGAAAAAAAAAGAAAAAAACTCCCATTTTTTTTAAATGTCTGAATTTCTGAAAATGCATAAAAACCCACAGTGTTATTTTCATCTCGATTATGAAGGTTATGACAGAAAACATTGTTGCATTTCAAACTAAAAGCACACATCTTTTGCTGTTTTTTCAGTGATAAACCCTTATGATGGGACCAAAGCGTAGTGCTTCTAATGCCTCTGAATGAGCTCTTAAGAGACAGAAGAAAGTGATGACCCTACAAGAAAAGGTTGAATTGTTGGATACGCTACGGAGACTTGATTCAGCTCCTGCTGTTGCTCGTCATTATGGTATAAACGAGTCGACCGCGAGGTATATTAAGTAGAAAGAAAAAGAAAGAAAAGGGAATCCACAATGCCTTTTCTGTCACTAGACCATCTGGTGTGAAGCATCTGCATGTTGCAAGAGATCCCAATATCTCTCGTCACTCGAAACTGCTTCATTTAAGTGGGTGCAGATTGCTATAAAAAGGGAATTCCTGATGTTTTATTATTGAGGAGAGAGACAGTGAGGCACCTATAGGTACGGGGGGGGGGG
>OMNV01000340.1:62713-74017 GCA_900303265.1 Brotula barbata | reverse complement strand
GATCATCCTACACACAAAAACACAACATCATAAACAACGAAATAGGAATTTAAGCCTACACACAAAAGCCCATTTCTGCTTCTGTAATTGAAGCCAAAACACGGTTCAGCAGGGGTGTAAAATTATTGCTTCCACACTCACGCATGACACCAGCTAGGTGTGTGAGTGATAAATCTCCTCTATACACAGGTAATAAACAATACAACATACTTTTCCACAGGGAGCTGCCTTGCTTCCAGCGTGGTCAAATGAGGTGTGTGTGTGTGTGTTTGTGTGTGTGTCTTTAGACGTGTGTGTACATTTCCCAAGAGCAGTGGTTACAGCCTCATACACACAGGCCCATAAATACAGCTACTTCAGGTGTTTTATCGAGTTCAGAGTATTACTTCAACCTTTTCTGCAGGACTCCCTCATCCTTCCTACTCTTCATCCATACAGCTCCCATTTTCTTGCCTTTTTTTCCTGAATCTTTGCTCTTTTTTTGCTGCAATTTCCCAGCCTCTCCCATGTTTCCCATCTTCCGCTTTCACTTTTCTTCCTTCCATTTTATTCTTTTTAAACCCTCCTTCCACATCCCCTCGCACAATTTTTTCCTCACGCTCAGGGTTCCATCATCTTCTTCACCAACTTCACACTTCACTTTTATGTGACCGCTTTTGCATTTTCTGTCCAATACATAACGTTAACACAATTTCTTGCCTGGCAACACACCAAAGGACACATTTCTCCATGGCATTCAAAGACTTCTCATTTTTCTCCCTGCTTTGAATATTGAATATTGAATATATACGTATATACAAACTGAAAGGAAAACAGTGACGATTTTGTTTGGTGTTCTCATTTGCATACGACAATCAGATTCTGCTGTATGTTCATCCTGCATATCTGCTATTAATTATGGTATCAGAATATAAAGTAGACGGGCGACTCAAAGATACAAAGTAGTAAGAAAGTTGGTAAACACTTTTGATTTTATGCAGCACAACAATACGTTCACTGATTATAATAAGGCTATAAGTGCACATACACACAAAGTGAAGCATGTATACACACACATACACACACACACATCAGGTTACACAATCATGCAGGTATCCATACGAGGTAGGAATGCAATGAAATGTAAAGATAGACACAAGTTATAATTGGACATTAACATATTAGATACAAATGCAAGCACACGCATGCACACACTTACGCATCCACACCCACTGATACACACTCTCAAGAGAAAGGAGTGGTTTGGCGGAAGCAATAAATGTGCCGTGGCCAGATCTCATCTGTCACTGCTTATTGCGCTGCTGCAGTCTGACCAACACACACACACAAAAACACACGCACACCATAGCAGTCCCAAGCCACACACAACGGACCGTAAACTGTAGACAGTAAGGAGTCCGGATGTGTACATATACACCACACACACACACACTCTGCCTCATTGTCCCTCCTGGGTATATTAAGAACAGTAATGATGCTGTGGTATTATTTCATTGCTGGTTCCACTATGTGTGCATGTGTATGAGCGTATGTGTGTGTGTGTAGCACTAACGCTGCACTGTGGAAGGTGCAGAAAGATTAGCATAAAGAATGGTTTTCTAGCGCAAACACTCCCCTACTGTAAAACCCCAGACCTTGCAAACACACACACGCACACACACAAAGTAATGACCTATTTTGTTAAGTACACTGAGCATTCCAAGTACACAGTAATAAACTCCTCATTTGTTATGTACTTGAGCCATTAAAGAGAGGGAGAATGGGAGAGAGAGAGAGAGAGAGAGAGGGAGAGCATGAGGGAGCAGGGAAACGAGAGGGAGGAACAAACAGAAAGAAGTGCCGTAAAGGGATAATGAAGAGGGAGCTGTGGTGGAATAAGATCTAAGAATGGACGGAGTTCCAGCCACAGTTAGTATGCAGAAACAATGAGAGACAGAGAAGCAATAAATTAATACACCAACAGAGGAGGGCAGAAAAGGAGAAAACAATAGCACATAGAAGCAGCAAACACTGCAGAGAGGAGACAGAGACAGTGACATGCAGCACTGGTCCACTCCTTTCCACATCAATGCAATCACAGTGCCCCCTATTGGCAGCCTCTATTATCGCACATTTGGTTGGAAATCAGGGCCATTTTCATACAATTATTCATTCCAAACATGAAACAATGAGTTTAACTGATATGGATTTGGGCTCTATTTATAGAAACAAACATTTTTGAACTATAGAATTAAGTTTACACACCCTAACACAAAAAAATCTACATTAACAACATGTGTGTTTGTGTCACGCAGTGTGTAAAAACTTAAAAACTTGTCTCTGACACCTCTTTCTCCTGTCTGACACCCACATCCTGTGCCTCTGGCACAGAGTACAGGAGCGTGTATTGTTTGTATACACAAGTGTTAACAGATAGTACTTCACTTCCTACAGCTGCCTGGTGATATCACAGCATGTCTGATGATACACACCTGCACTTTAATGTTATACAGACCTGTGATACTGAAAACTAGCTCAGAAAGGTCTCGATGATTCCAAGACACTTCGAACACACACAAACACTGTAAAAACGCATGAATTAAATGCCATTCCATATATGGAAATACAGACAACTCAGAAGACCACAAAAGGTGAAAAATGAAGGCATGTACAACAACTTGGGGCATTTTTTAATTAGATGGGTCTTTAAAACTTTTACCTTTAAACTCTAATAATCTAATGAATGAAGACAATAAAGAGAATTTGCATATAAAGAGAAGATTCGTACCACAGCCACATTTGTTTTAGTCAAATCCAGGAGAACATGACAATCACATGTCAGTATTTTCTAATTTCTCCATTTTCTTCCTCTATTCATCATCTGGGCTGTCACCCTCCGGTCCCATGTCTCAAACCACAGCAGATCAGTATTTCCTTAGACCACATTCTATTGATTAAAATGCCATTCCCTGTTTCTGAAAGCCACAGATATCACTGCTGAATGGCAACATTCTTTTTAAAGTGTGACAATCCACAAGAAAGAGTGACGTTGTAAACATGTCCAGCCATTATCGGCAATTTTGTTGGTGTCATATAGTGAAAGACGCTGCTCATTTTCTTGGATCCATTTCTCGCCTTCTGTTTTCCCTTTAATCCACTGTCTTCTTTCTGTCTTCATCTCCCCCAGAATGGAGCTGAATTCCCACTGGAGTGTTGGAACGTATGTAATCAGCACTTTAACTCTTTTCACAGCTTTGCAACCCCACCACGCATAAACACCGTTACTTCCATATCTGCCTTTCCCATTGTAGTTTCACCTCCATTATTCTGGATAAATGAGGCAATATGGAAATAAATGCGTATGTGTTAACGTGCAATTACATGGGCTTTTGGAAGATCTGCCATCATATTTAAAGAGATAATTAGAGGTGTTTTCTGCTTTGTCACTGGAAAAAAAAAACAGGAATTCCTCATAAGACGAAATATGTGGATAACTTGATGTTTTTGGTAGAGCATCCTCGTCATTTAGAGCTCACAGTTCATGGCTGGATGCTGCTTATTTACAACTTTTATGTTTGTTTTATTGAAATGTTTATTCTTGTTTTCAGGCTGCTTCCAATTAGTACTCACACATACTCAAGCGTTTGCGGTAAACAGACGAAACCACAAAACACACACACACGCTTACTGGAAACAATTAGCACCACTGAAATCTGAGACCCGAGTCACACAAGCTAAGAGATGACTGACACAGACTCAAGTTCAGACAAATACATGCATGCACACATAATGATTTCAATTCTCGTGACAGCAGCTGGTGTTTTAAGAGTGCACAGTCTCCAGTTGTTCTGGGAAGAACACAGGCACACATACACACTGGGATGCAATCACAGATGCTGGGAAGATCGCAGACATATGTTTGGGCTACATGTGAACGCAGTAGGGGATGCTAGAAGGAATACACTGTGGTTTGTGTCTGTCAGTCTTTTTCATGGCCAAGGTGCGTGTGAGTCTACGCATTAGAACACAAATGGAAACCGTTCCATGCTTTTGAGCTTAAATGTTGTCATTTGCTTATATATTGTGTGCAGAGTGCAAGAAATGTCCTTCACTTCACATCAAGCAACCAGGATTCCTTTCAGCCACACACTGCCTGAACCATTATTTAGTACTTTCTGATCAGACACACGAACTCTGCTGGACAGTCACCGTTTGTTTTAGCACCTCACCATCTCAATACATGCAATCAGAATTACTCATAATGTGAAGCAGTGCCAAAAAAAAATAATGAAACCGATGAAAAGAAAAATCAATGATCACAATAACTGAAACAGCTCCAACAAACGTAGCAATAATAGATGACAGTTATTCCGGACACTAACCAACATAATCTAGTACAGTACAGAATGAGATATTCTACAATCAGTTGTCAGTTGATGAGACCTTAGATGATGGCGCGGTCCCTCAGGACCAGGAAGTGCCATCATAACATGACAATGAAGACATCACTTGCTCTAATATCCTTCAACTTCACAGTGCTGTCAAGTGCGGTGGAAATGTGGGAAACAAAGTCCCTGAAGGAACCGCACAGATAGTTTCAAGTAAAATAGTTTCTTAGCTCTGGGTCCAAAGAGTAGCTTGTGTGTGTAGGTGAGCGTGTGGGTGGTACGGTGTGTTTAACCAACCTTGGCAATAAGGCTGAGGGGTTCTCCGCAGGAAGGTGGCAGTGCAGATGTCATTTGTGCAGCGTCAGATATTTCAAGTTGTAGGTAGACCTGTAACATAGCTGCCAGCTGAGACAGACCTTCTTTCTTTTGCTCTGACATGGAAGTAAGGTCTGCAAGAAAGAATACAAAACAACCATCTGTCTGTCTGAGCTTCTGATACTGTCCAAAAACAGCTTGAGCCTCTCACTTAGTGCTCTATAGTAAAATATCAGACATTCAGGCGTCCCATCAGTGTGTATGCCTTATTTTAATTTCACCCAGACAAATACATATAAACAAACACACTCAACACACATTTGGAGAGACTCACGTGATTCATGCTCTGCTAAAGTGTAGAGCTCCTCACTGCTGCTCTTAGATTGACTTGACTGCAGAGAACAGGAGATGGAGGCACAGCATTATTTTCCTGATATGATCACCAGTTATTATTGCACCATTAAATCATGTTACATTCCCCAGTGAAAAAATGACAAAACAGCAACAACATATCTCTGGTTCCAAGAACAAAAGGGTTTTAGGCTTTTTAAATTTAATTACAATAAAATGTTGATGGGTCAAATGAATCCCTTCATAAATCAAAGCAGACATAGGAGGAACGTACGATCATTGTAGTCAAGTGAAAAAGTGGAACGTTTACACATAAAATGTTATTTTATGTAATTTTTGTCATTTTATCAGATTTTTCTAACAATGAATCCAGAAACTCACCAAAGCAAAAATGAGTCTCGCAGCCAGACGCACTGAGTCAGTGGGAATTCTGGGTAAGAGCCTCTGCAGATATTTACACTCTCTCTTATGGCCAGACCAGGCCTGTTTCTGCAGAGGGAATTAATGATTTCACCATATTGAGACACACACACACACACACACACACACACACACACAGTTGTTTGTTTTTCAGTATTATTCACTGAATAACAACAAACAGTACACAAATGGTTGAAAGAACATAATGATTCACACTGAAATTATATATATGTATATCCTAGAAATTTAGACAAAACACACATGCACACAATACCTGGCAGGTGACGTCACAGTAGCGAGCCATCTTACATTGAGAACATCTCAGCAAGGTCTCACATCTGGAGATAAGAAGAGACAGATTGATTAATTTTGCACATTTCTCAACTAACCATCCGCAAAGAGAAATCTTTGAGGTTAATGGCGAATCAATCAGTCAATTCATCATTTATCAGTTACACAATACATCCTGTACAATTTAGCATCTCAATAATCTAAAGTGATTGAGCACAAACTATAGCTATAATTGCCATGTTCATGTTGTCCCGGTTTTGTGTCACTGCACAACCTTTGGGGTTGATGATGACCCGTCAGACAAAAACAATACTTTGGGAACTTGCGATGGACATTTGACTTAATGTCCTGATATTTTGCAGCCTAAATTGTTTATCGTCAAGAATAATTCAGGGAAAGAGCTGCATGTTTACACTTTCTGTTACAGGATTCCGTACCTTCCTGTCTTGGCCTTTTCTTTTCTAATAATGTTGCCTACACAGGCACCTCTAGACCGTCATCTAAGAGATATTCAGCACACACTCCTCACTGTCACTAATGGTTAGAATCGAGCACTTGGTCATGTGTATATGTGCGAGTATGTGTGTCCTCTGAGGTCTCCGTGACACCGCTGTCGTTTCCAGTTTGCCTGTCATTGTGATAATAAGTCACAGCAGTGTCTGCCAGCTTCACGCAGCCAATTACAGCCACAAGGGTGGATCAGAGACATCCACACGTCGGACACAAGACAGCATCAACAACTTTGTGTGCATACACGTGTGCAGAAAAATTCATTCCAATTACTAAGATAGGTAACGTACATGTCAAACACTGTACTGCTGTACACTTGAATCTCACCTCTGAAACATCTCGGCTTTCTCAGCTTCAGTGAGACGAACCAGCTGGATGATTATTCACACTACTTTGACTGCATCTTATAAACACGCTCACATGAAAAGTCTCTGCTTGTGTAAACTGCATTCTAACAAGTTGTGGCAAGGACCGAAACCACAATGCTTAGGGAGTGCAGACCCAAGTGCAGGAGTAACTTTGATATACTTTCAATACTATGGATTATTCTGCAAATTGATGAATCTGCTGATTATTTTAATTAGTAAATGACTAAGTGATATTTGTAGATGTAGATAAATTTACACTCATAGATAAACGTGTGGTTCATAGTTCGTCATAGTTGTCTTAGTGAAAGAAAGAAAGAAAGAAAGAAAGAAAGAAAGAAAGAAAGAAAGAAAGAATTGAATTTTTTAAAAATCAAATCTCAATGAACAATAATCATAATAACTCATTTGGCCAATTTGACATGATGGATAAAATAGTGCCGTTTGAGAATTAGACCATTAATTGGTGAAGCATCATGCGCAGACGTGTGGTGACCTACATCATGATGTATTACACTCTCATTGGTTATCTGGTATCTTACAAGTGGGCAATAACTTATTCATATAAGACATAAAAAGGAAATAGTATTGCAAGTATTGCCAATTAAATCTGACAATGAATGGCTGGCATTAGAGTTTATACACACACGATGAGGTAATAAAGAAGGTGTCATGATGGATGTAAACGCATTAGCCCAGGGCTTACCATACAGGATAAGGAGCATTAGATTAGACTGGACATACTTATAAATGCTATGGATGACGTTTTAATAGCCTTAAAGGCAAACATAAGCGCACAGACACATTCACACACACACTCACGCAGAAACACCCGCAGCTGGCTGCAGTTCTGACAGAAGGGTGCTGCTGCCTGTCAGCATTAGTGACAGGAGTTAAGTGTTTCCTGTGACAGTCTATCAGTGTGTGAATAGACTGGACTGCTGTCTTTGGCTGGAGGCCCTCATGGGCTTGGACAGGTTCCCAAAACCTACTCACTGTCCTCTTTTCTGTGTCTCCACAACATCATCTCCCCTATGGCTCATTGCTTTCCTCTCCTTCTGTCTCATCTCATCTCTTTTCTTTTTCTCAGTTCTCTCTTATTTAACCACACCATCTTTCATCTCTATATCTCTGTCAGGGCAGAAGAAAATGTTATTTATGAGTTTTACTTATTCTGTGCTCATTCCCACAGTGGATTCAACTGTGTGTGTGTGTGTGGAGTCTACAGTGACCTTTCCAGGCGGCTAAATTTATAGTCTCACCCTGGGACCCTGGTTCATAAACCAGCTATTCTTGTCATGTTGAGACCCACCAGACTCCAGCAGCCACCCACACTTAAAGAAAGTCATGTCTGCCAAATGAAAAACAAAGCAATGAGAAGCGATAAGACCGAGTCAAAGCTAAACACGGCCAGGCTCTGTGCAGCATCAACGGATGAAGGGTGAATATAACTCAGAATTTAAGTGCGTGGTCACAACACAAGCTGCCCGGCAACACAGACTTTATTTACTGTTTCTGGCCTGCAGTGTAAACCTGTAGGTGTCTGTGGAGGTTCATCTCAGTCAGAAAGATGTCGAGGAGGTTAAGTGCAATCATTACAGTCAGATATTTAGTTTGCAGGGATTTTGCTGTCCATCTGAAAGGATTCTTCACACTGACAGTATTTAGCACCATGTAGCAGGACGATGATGTAGTCAAGTCCACGCTGCTGCCAGGGGTTGGCCGTAAAACAGCGATGCTGTGGGACAGATGCCTAACTGATGGTTTCTCAACCCTCCTCATCTGTTCAGAGATGGAGGGTTTCTCTCATTTGACATGAATAGCATCTCTGAAACCTTCTGTCCTTTCAGTACAAAAACTTGACATGCTGCTCCTCAAATCCATGTTTCTTAGCCTGAAGTTGTGATCTCGCTGCCCATCAAAATTTGCTGTCAGACATCCCAAGGCCCTCACAAGTATAGAAAAGGAGAACAGATCCCCGTCTGTCAGGTTGGTACAAAGGCTGCAAAATCCTTAGTACTGACCTAACATCTGCTTTCCTTTCCTTTGCTTTTCCTGCTGAGACGTATAGAAGAAAACACATCCTATAGGCAAAACACATCATTGGCTAAAAATAGGCATGGACAATAAAATCCCTCTTGAATCCAATGAGCCATAAGAGAACAAGAAACACAACACAGACAGAATATGAGTTCAATACAGCACATGTAGTTACCAAGGTACATAACACACACTTATGGCCAGAGGCAGGCGAAACTGTTGTTATGGTGACTGACCTTTTGCTGATAAGTTCTCAGCATATACAGTATGCCTGAAACACACACACACACACACACACACACACGTCAATGCACTCTCAGACAAGAGTCATACAGTTTTCCTTTTGTCAGATAATCACACGATTGCTGTAGAGCTCATTCTGTGTATGTTGGCAAAAACATACCTAAATCATTGCCATCCGTCATGGGACAAATTAAACACACACCAGTGCTTTTGTTCTTTATTGCCAAAGTGGAAGTACGGAAATACTACTGGGATGAAAGTTGGAAGGTAATATTGGTTATTTTCCCAACTTCTTCAAAGTAAGCCATTTTTGGGCATCATAATCACGTTAATCTTTTTGAAATGCCACTGATCTTCCAACACAGGTGAGATGATTCTTCTGCAAACATTAAATACTGTGCCGATTCCCAGCCACATAAGAAAAATAACAGGCATTTCATGGCATCATCCAGCTGATGCCAATTGTTGCTTTTCATTTGGTTTCAGGGAGATATCAAACACACACACACACATTTTCCTACCCAATGCTTCATAATCCAAACAATGCACAACACAACAATGTCCATTGCTGTGGCCATGATTTAAGTTCATCTTGATATAAATATGGACAATAAGACAATAAGAGACAGAAAGTGAGAGTTTGCTTTCTCAGTCTTAATGTTTTCTTACAAGAAAAAAATCAAAGTGACAGAATCTCAGCTGGGACTCACCAGAACGGCAGGGATCCTACGCATACCTTGATTAAATATTTGGAAACTATGTATTCACCATCACGATCGGGGAAGTTGGAGGTTAGTTGGAATGAACATGAAACGAAAAACAAAATGCTTTAAATGTTTAACGATACTTCGTACAGAAATGGTAATAATTAGTCCCATGAAGCACATCAAATTGTCAATTTTAGTCACACAATCTTATCTATTTCTCATCTCTCCCTCCCTCCTTCATCCTTTTTCCTCCCTCTTGCTTTCTTCCCCGTCCCTTCTCCTCCCCACGTCTCTGTCAGATGATTTCTCAGTGTGAAGTTGATGGTCTTGTAGGTGGCAGTTGCATTGTTGGACTGCAAGCCCAGCAGGAAAACTCATGAATAACATTAGATGGATTTCATTATGACATGCAAACAGGCTGAATTAAAAAGAGACACACGCACACACAACATGCTGTCTCTCGCTCTCTCTCTCTCTGTCTGTCTCTCCCTCCCTCTCTCCCTAAACTTCTTGCTGGGCCAGACTCTTGACCGTGACCGTGGGGGTACCTCATGTGGTCTCATTCAGTGGACAGATTTTGGAGAAAAAAAAACAAGTGCAAATTACAAAGAGCAGGATAATATTTTTATCTGTTTGTTAAAAATAGTCAATAATTTGTGAAGATTTCACATTTTGAAACATCAAATTTCATTCTCTTTTCCATGAAAACTTGACAACTGACAAAAATCAGTGCTAGAAAATGTTAATACTGGCAAATGCCTGATACACACACATACCTGTCTGAAATAATCATGTTAAGCAATCTGTCAAAAACATTGTCATCTCCAGTAAAGTAGATTATTTTTAGAGATAAAAGGCTTTGTGTGGGACTCCGCTGATTTGGCAGAAACGGGTGCGGGGAGGGAGGACAAGGAGATGAAGTGAGAGAGAACAGAAGAAGCAGACCGAAAGTGAGGAAAACAAAGACTCAAAATTGTCAGGAGATGAAGAATGAAGCCTCGACTGAATAATGCTTGTTTTCTCAGATGTGGCAGTGAAGATATTTTGGAGAATTTTGTGTATATGTGGACAATTTTGTAAACTCTGTCGTTAGACCCCTAATTAAGCCTACCTCAGCAAGTCCCTCTTGGAAAAGGTAGCGTAGTAATTAATTTCCCATGAGTTTTGACAGCTGTGTTACAGTCATTGAGCGAGAAAGTTGTGTGTGTGTGTGTGTGTGATAATAATTAGTGGGGTGCTGTCTTTTTGGGCTTTCTGGTCATGCCTGAGTACATTCTTTCATTTACCAGGCAGAGCAGCCAGCACAGCACGGTACGTTTCATTCCCACGTGACAGCTCATGGTGTGTGAGCATACATGAGTGGGGTAATATAGGAGGCACATAGGAGGCAACATAAATCAAACACAGCATTTCTCCAGCTTGCAAAATGTCACAAAATGACCCCAGCCTCAACAATCAACAATGATTAACGTGAAAATCAATTATTTAATGTTCCCCTTGATTTGTAGAATACACAGGAATGTCAATTCCAGCAGAAACTTTTATAGTATGAAAGTTGTGTATTCCAAAGTGAGCACTGAGGGAATGAAAGCAGAAATATATGAAATTATGGCGATAGAGTGAGTAAGATGCCTGAAGGCACAACACTGCCATCTAGACAAGTGGTGATGCTACAACAGCCTAAAACACAGACCC